>CM022489.1:30956000-30987596 GCA_011952105.1 Coreoperca whiteheadi
GGGTGGTGTAGCAGGGCGGGTTGCACTGTGGGGTTGGGGTCCTGAGAGAGAGGCCGGGACGGGCCTGAGGCGCCTAGCGAGATGCCGGCGCGGCACGGCTCCAGTCTGCCAGGCCTTGGCTTTAGGAGGGTAAAGAGTGAAAAAAAACACAAAAAAACCAACCTTCCCGTTGATCTGAGTGGTGAGATTTGGATTGTATTTTTGGATGGCGGGGTGCAATGACGATGGAGGGAGTTTAAGATAAATGAAAAGGAAAAAAAAACAAAAAACAACAAGAGGGGCAAAATAAGGAGTAGGAGGAAGAAGACAAGGAGAAACAAAGAGAGTAAAACAGGCAAATATCTGCTTATCCAATAATGAGACAATAGCCAGTGACACACACACACACACACACACACGCATCATATGGCACATAACAATGCAGTGCACACTCATCACACACACAGTGCAAAAGGCAATGAAGGATACACTCTCACATGAGCAGAATAAGACACTTAGTACGATCATCAGTGCTAATCTCACTCGGACTGTAAAGAACAGCCCTGTTCCAGCGTTTCCACAAATAGACACACAGGAGACAGACGAGTACACGCACACCTCCCTGTCCAAAACTCTGCTGCTGCAGCGTTCGAGCCCTGCAGAGCCCGTGAATCGAGGCAGCACCGAGGAGGCCGAGGTTTGCTGGCGGCCAGACTTCATTAAGCACCCAAAGCAGACAGCGTGTTACTGCCCACTGACTCTGAGAGAACCCGGCCAACGAGCGCTGAAATCAATGAGCACCTCAACACGGCCCCTGATAGGATTAGTTAAACACTCACCTTGGAAATGTGTACTTGTGCCCAGTCCTAACTGTAAACACATTCATTTCTATTCACTTGATGAGCTAATACTGCATTAAAGTAGCACGCTGAGTGCGTGGAGACCTGTTGGTCCACTTACCCACTAACTCATGAGAACGCGCTACCATGTGTGATCTGGCAGCGACTACAATCAGCTGACCATTTTAACCACGACAGTATTGTATTTTGATGAAGCTACTGAAATACATCGTATCTTCATATTCCAATTTCCATGCTACCAAGGAGAGCTTGATTAATGATGTCTGAGTTTCCCCTCCAGTATTCAACATCCAGCCAGATTTTAATGTCTTAAGAACAGTGATTTAATAGAGTGCAAATGTTGCTGCTGATTAGGTCACTCTTTTTAAGGTTATACGGTACATTAGTGGAGCTGGGAATCCTCCGAATTGCCCCAGAATTGTAGTGCTGAAAAACACTTTCAGTACCTCACTTTGTTGAGTATAAACTCATTTTTCTACGGAACCTTTTTTTTTTTTTTTTTTAATTAATATCTGGAAATGTAACACATAACATTTGCCAAAGGTTGGATGAGCATTCCTTTGGAAGTCCAGTACTTATGTGAAATGATGTCTGACCTGCAGTGGGCGTCAAGCTGTGCCGGCAAAGTAAATCTGCTGAGCACTCTGACAGGCGACACCATTCGGTCACCATATGTATATATAACCAGCCTTTAAATTCTACTCTCACCCGGGGCAAAGAGCAGTTACGGGCGGCTTGACCCAGCCTCATTGTGAGCCGTTTCATGTAGGAACTGTTATTCTTTCTACTGACAGTTCCCACATTAAAACTGCGCACAACAGTATCTGTGGATCATCTTGTATAACGGATCGTGATATCTGGAAAGATACGACGCTTTTGAGTTTTTTTAAATGTGTTTATTTGGCGCTTTGAGCACCGCAAGCCGAGTGCCATTATAGAAAAAAAAAAGCAGACATCTCTACGGACGATATCTCCGAAACTCGGCAACTTGCAGCAAAACTATCTAGATGAATAAACAGCACTACAGTTAAGAGAGAGAATATGTATTTTAGTTTGGGGGGATCCGTCCCTTTAAAGTGTTATCATGGAGCAGTGGAACCAACATTTGATGTGAACATCCTGAGTCTGGTTCTGCTCGAGGTTTCTGCCTCTTAAAAGGACGTTTTTCCTTGCCACTGTGGCCAAGTGCTCGCTCATGGCGGGAATTGTTGGGTCGCTGTAGGACAAGTGCAAATCTGGTAACTTCTGTTATGAATTGGTGCTATACAAATAAACCTGAATTGAACTGAATGATCTCTTAAAGGCTAAGTGGACCAAAGGATCGTGTCTTTGTTCCATGTAAAGTCTTGACGAACACGTCCTCTCACACACACACACACACTTAAAATACTCTCTCACATGTACAATAGAAGAGGTGCAAACAATGCAAAGCACATTCAACAATGAAAAACAGTTGCCTTCATGTGGAGCCGGAAGGATAAGCATTTGAGAGATGAACAGAAACATATACAGTCCATGTATATGGCTGACACATGAGTGGAGTGGGGCACTGGATACAGGGGCAGGGAACGACAAAGGTGAAGAGGAACAGACAGTAGATAACAACATATGGCATGTTGCAGTGTTTGCTCAGGAGATGAAAATGGAACCACAAGCTACCAGCACACCTGAAGAGGTCAAAGGTTAAAGCAACACAGACCGGAAACCTTGAAAGGAGAAGCAGAAATAACAAATCATGTACGTCACATTGTGAGTCTGTTGGCTACGGCTCTGTTTGGTTTAGTGGAGGATGGATCTTGCAAAAAAAAAAAAATCTATATATACGTACAATTGTTATTTTGCACAACTGCAATACTTTACTTACTTTATCATTGACAAATCAGCCACGTGTTGAAGCAGAGAAGAAAATATCTTCAAAACTCTGTCTTCATTTATTGCTTGAGCGAATCTTGGAAATCTTTTGTTTGGTTTTTTTTGCCTTTTTTGTTCTCAAAGGCAATTTTTATCTCGGGTGTGAGTGCTCCGTTATCTGTTATTGGGAAATGCATCTGTTGGGGAGAAAATAAAAATCTGCTCGCACATATGTATCTCCCAGACACGCACGCACACACACACACACACACACACACACACAGGCCGCTTTGCAGGGCTGGACGGGCCATCTGGCAGACACTTCCCCGGTGGGCCGACAACTCTCTTTTTTGTTTGTCCATAAAACAGGTAGATCGGCCCTTTTTGTCTCTTCTTGACACTGGGCGGGCCCAATAACATCTTTAAACCCCTCCCCCGACCTTTGGGGGGCGGTTGGGTATTATATCTGCCAGCCTCTCTCTGCCAGCCGATTACTTTTGGTCCAGCTGATTCTGAATTTCCCTGGGCCGCTCCCCTTTCCCCATCTCTGCGGGGACATCTCATGGATAACCAGGAGAGGAGAAAGAGAAATAATAAGAGAAAAAAACATGAAGGTGGTGCTGGAAAGCTGAGAGAGAAGAGGCTGAAGTCCCTGGAGGCTGATGCAGCCAAAGGTTTTAAGGTTGATTTGGTGCCGTCAGCAGTCAGTCATCTCAGCCCAGTGAGCCCGGAGGCAGCAGGGAGAGCAGCGCCACCAGCTCAGTGTTCGTCAGGGTTCTGCAGCCGAAGCTGGGAGACCGAAGACGACAGGGATCAGGTAAGGGTTGGGTTTGGCTGCCTGGATATTTAGCTGTACCCGGTGCCTTTTGTTGAAACACGTTCAACTTTCAGTGAGTCAAAAAGTCCAGGGCCATTTGTCATTCCCGTTCCAGCCCTGCCGCTTTGCCAGAAGGAATCAGCTGTCTCTTTTCACTTTGCATTTATTTGAAACTAAAACGGGTGTAAGCGGGAGCGTTTTCCATGGTCTGTTTCATTCTTACACTGGTATTGGGATGGGTCTGAAAACCTCAAGATTTCTCAGAATGACGAGGGTTCACACTGCATCTTTGGTATTTTATCAATATTTCTGCACCAAAAACGAAAACATTAAAAACTTTGAAAGAATACAAGTCTTTCTTAATACAAACCTCAAAGGCCATATACACTATGAGTGATCATTTCTACACTGGCTGTGAAGCAACACCTCCAGAGACCACACTGACGATATACTATTTCTAGGAGAGTAGGCTACTTTGGTTGTCAACAGATTCGCCGCCGTCGCCCAACCTGTTTCATTGTCTTTGTTGCATGACTCGGTCGGCTTTTTAGCATGTCATTTCTGAAAGTCAAGAGAAATAATATTCTATTTGGTTCCCAGCCCCGTGGCGAAAACTTTAGCCCACAATATTCTTAGAATATTTCAATAGTTAACAGTTAAACATTAGTGGCTTCCACTGAACCTCACTGTCTTGCTGGCCAAATTAAACTTATTTTAGTTAAGAACTGGTTTCATCAAAATGTTTACTACATTAAAATCATGTGATAGTCTGGTTTGAAACTGGCTGTACACAGCTATATGAACCTTTAAACAAACAAACAGCGAAAACAGCTTCAAACTGGCTCATTTCCATTATAACAGTAGTTTCTCTAAGGTTATCTTTTATGTCCTTGTGCGTAAGAAACGTGACCTATTACAAATCCGAGCTGTCTGTAATACTGTGCACGTGTGTGTGTGTTTTGTCTTGAGGTGAGTAAGTAAAAATCCCGAACGTATTCCCGTCATCACTAGCTGACACCAGGACCAGCATAGAGCCCACAAACAAACTGCCAGGATGAAGCGATACGTTAGCTTTGCTTATTAACATGTCTCACAGTGTTGTTGCTCTCTGAGGGTACCACTCCGTGGGCCGGTATGGACACAGGGAACAACGGTTTCAGCAACCAATAACTCCTTCATCGTACATGTGGCATTTGAGTATTGTCTTGTCAAAGTATGGTGTTTCATAGGGCTAAGACAAGGGGATACAATGAGATTAGTGACATGGGCCAATAGTCAAAATGTACAAAGAAATGTTCAAAATAGCAAAAGATATTGTATAACAGCTCTAAAGATTAGGTAATAACTGTGTTTAGCATGTAGAAGCTTTGGAAAACTGCATCAAAGAGCATTGTCAATGGAAACTATGGGGTAATGAAACACGGCTTTGAAAATGCCTTTGAGAACACGATACTGGTTGGGGCTAATTGAGTTGTTTGTTGACAAGACCTACTTGTGAGGAGCCCCGAGGCTTTCTTTCACCCTGCCGGCTTTTGTTGCAGCACATCCAGCTGACGGGAGCCCCGCTGTCGGGGGAATGTCTTCTCCCAGACAGGACGCGCAACGTCCAAGGTGTCAGCTACTCTCTGTGGCAAGACGCCACACGTCCAACCTCCACCTCCGCAAAAACAAAGTGGACAGAACCGCAGCCAACCTCCCTTTCACCCCTGATGAGTCAAAACATCCCCCTTGCCAGCGTGAGGTTAGGCAGGTCAAGCAAACTCACAACAGGGCATTGGAGCAAAATACATAAATCGCCACCCGGGAGACAAAGACGAGACAGAAAGGGAGATAGGCAGAGCAGGGACATGACAGCACAAGTGTCGACCCGTTTGGCTTTCGCTGCGGTTGCATCCAGGGGCGCCAGCTTCCATATTAGCAGTCAGGAGGCAGAGCATCGGTGCAGCGGAGGTGACGAGAGAGGAGCTTACGGTTGGAGGTGGCGACCTGAATGGCAGCGGGGAGGGGTCAAGAGGGATCTTACCTCGAACATAAAGGTTAGCCGGAGCCGAGTAGCGAGTCCCGGCGCCGTTGACTGCCACGCACTCGTACTTGCCCTGGTCCGACTCCTCGCTGTTCTCAATCTGAAGCGCTCCTGGGGGGGGCAAATGTCACAGTTCAGGTCTGCACTACACACGTTCAAACATCACACACAGACAGGGTGGTAGAGTAATCAGATTCAGACACACACACACTAGGCCTACACAACCTTCGCTGTCCATATCCCAAATTTGATCCCGTAAGTTTTCCTTCCATAACTATAAGGAAAGCATTCAGGATTCCTGCTTCTGTTATGTTTATTACTAGGAGGCCTACACTAATACTAGTCACTTATGGCAATGACCAAATATTATTAGGCGTGTTCGACATGACCCAGGACTTTTGTCCAACTTGCTCATTGCCAGCTGTAGTGTCATTCTAACACTGTCAATGTTGGTGTCATGAGAGCAACAAGGCTGCAGTTCATAAAGCTGGCAATATTCTAAATGTGTCCCGTTCTTGCAACGGGTGACAAGTTCCTCCGTTACAAAGATCACCAGCGCAGTAGTGCGTTATTCATCATCAGCGCACCAAATGCATATTAATCCTGTAGAATGGTAGCCTTGCTGGACGTTATTTACCTTTTTGATAAAACTTACTATTTGTGAGCCATCTTTAAAGACTTACGGCTTCAGTAAGAACCGCTGGGCTTGGGGCGGGGAAATTGAAAAGGATTGATACACACACATTGTCGGTTTTGGGTCTTTGCGTGGACGTTTTTGACACACTAAATCATATTTTACATACACTTTGAAATGTTTAGTAGTTGCTATATGCGATACTGTTATACTGGATCAAAGAACAAAAAAAGCTGGTGGAAGGTGGAAGCTTTCACTTCAAACTGTACATGCTGTACATTCTATGACACCAATTAGTCATTCTGCTGTTGACCATATTAGGCAAGGAAGACTCCTTTCATGGTTATTCTGGCTGCGTGGTTGGTCATTTTGAATGTCAATCAAAAGGCCTTCCAGTAAAAGAAGGTGGCTCTTGAACACAGCAAAAACCATTGTGGAGCAGACTTTCAGCAAAGCAACTTCAAGTTCAAAACCTGTCAGGTTTGGAACATAACATTTAATGTTGATGTAATTAAAGACACTGGCTTGTTTCAATCCAAACTTAGCAGCAATAGCTTAAAACCCTGCTTGGTCAAAGCCTTTAGTAGCACGCTTGTGCTATATTGGGTTTCCATTTGATAGACCCTTAACCCTACCCTCCACTGATCGCTGCTCTAAAAGCACAGAATACTTCTGATGTATGCTAAAGTCCTCGTTTCATCTTGGGGAAAGAACAGGTCAAACGTAAGCTGGAACTTACCTGACACCATGATTTAGACCCATTCATTCCCAGAACGTTCCACAACAATTCCATAGCATTTAAACACACATTCAATAGTCAGTTGTCAGTAGAGAGGTTAGGTTTGAGATAGAGAACATGAATGTATTTTTAGTTTCTATGCAGCCATATCGAATTATATGTTGGCTGTGAATGTGACATACATCATGCAGTTTTGCAGTGGACAATAAGAAATGTGAAAAAAAAACAAAATGTTGAAAATGTAGAAATTTCAGAATACAATCCTGAAATGCAACATGGGATGGGTTTGTAACACAATGTTAAGAATTCGTTTAAAAGTAATAAAAAAAAAAAAAAAAAGCGGTTAAAATAATGTTGAGTGGAGCCACATCCCTGGTGGATCTGGTGCACACGGCGAGCCCAGAGATGGAGGAGGAGCGACCTTCATCTGGGATGCAGCCACCAAGGACATTCCGCCTGAGATGTATGTCCTCTGTCACACAGAGACACACTCACATACACTGTATGTAGGTGAGCCTTTGCCCCCACATATCACAAAACATCACGTCACAATTCTAATGAAAGCTGTGTATCCCCCCCCCCCCACAAAGTGTTGAACTTACTCCCATTAAGAGTCAGTACAGGAGACTGTAGACCGATCCTCACAGTGCCGCTGAAGTGTGAAGAGGAGCGTGTGCAGCAGCAGGTAAATGTATCTTTCTTTTTTTCCCCCAACTTTCCATTCTATCTCATTGCACATTCAGCACCTCTAGATAGCAGAGGCCTTTTAAGAGCAAATGCTTAATTCTCTCCTGCGCCTTGCAAACTATGGCCTCTTGCCACGGAAAAAGGGCTAATCAGCGCTGCCGAAGAAGGCGTGACTTCTTCCAGATGAAGACCATGACGACCCTCAACAAAATGTTAGAAGCCGCCGCAACTTCCTCTGCCCTTCAGACGTTCAGCCTTCAGAAATGGATCTCCCTCTCTCTGCAGTTCCCGAGGTCAGCGTGCGAGACAGGGGTCAAGCCTATGCACGTTAATGACAAGCCGTTTGCAGACTACTAATTATGCAAGTGGGGAGTTAGCACATACGCTAACGGACTCACTCCCATGAACCTGGCTCACTGGCACGACATAGGCAATGAAATCTAGGAGAACGGCTGTTCAGATAAACTTTTAAGTAGAGAGAAATGCGATGCTACAGTATATTTGATCTATATACAGGACCCTTATTTACGCTAGCTACAAGCCTTAGCATGTCCGTAGACTGACGTAACAGCCTGTTGGCATTGTTGGACATCCATGATGCTTGTGGCAGTAACCTTTACGGAAAAGGTGATGGACTGTAAGGCTGTGTTCACACCGACAGTTTGGTTTGGTTTAGGGTGCTTACACACCTAACCTGTCAGGGGAAGTTCACCCCTTTTGTTTTCGGCTTGTTAGGCACGAACATTACATTTTGGTAACACATAGTTGTCAGCGTGTGAGCGTGGGGATTATCCCTTGATACATTAAGGTGAAATGGAGTTAAAATAGAGACGTCTTGTTTCTACTTTATGTATTTTAGCAGTTCCCCAACATTATATATAGTATAGTTTCCTTTGTGGGTCCAATTTGTGCTGATGATTCTGGATGACAGTTGCCAAAGCTGTCCAATAATGAGGTGCCGGTCGGTGCACATGACTTCCTGTTTACTCAACTTGGTCCATTTCTAAGTCACCATGCTTTTTTTGTTTCTCTTTTCTTTGTCTGGACCAGCTGACGTAAACCAAAGGCGTGAGAGCGACCCTGGCCTACACAGTGACCTGTTGTAAAACAAAGAAATCAAAGAAAATATGACAAGAATCCGTCAGTGCCCGATCCGTTCTCAGCGTTGTCAGAGAGGAGATGTTAAACTATCGCACCGCAGGCTTGAAACGATTGTACTTTGAGGAAAATTATCGCACGCGACTCGTAACCAGGAGAACGGAAATGCGTAAATCGCTTTTTGCATTACAAAATGAAATTACAAGCGTCGAGCGGAGGAGCCTGGAAAACGACGGCCATGATCAACACAGCATACACTAAGCACGATTGGCTCGAAAGACGACACGTGAGAAGAGATGCGTAAAAATCGTAAATACAGACGTGCTATCCTAATTTGAAAGATTTCGTTTTAGTATTTTGAACACGCACATCTTCGCACATGGACTATTTTGCGCATGTGCAGAACGGATTTTTGGTGACCCGTCATGCTGTATCATCCGCCCTTCACAGACTGCTGAGAAAAAGTTCATTTTGATGACAGCAAGGAAAGTTACATTTATCCTCCCTGGTAACAGCCCTTTTCAGACAATGACTTAACAGAATATATAGTCACAATGTGCCACAGTTCAGTTTTCTGGCTTGTACTTAAGTCTGGACCTCGGTTCACTTCTTCGATTGTTTTGGAGGGTAATTAATAACTGCACGCCAATCTCACACCCTTAAAACACGGGTTTTTGTACATAGAATGCTCATCTCATTATTTTAAAGGTGTGCTGATACCAAAAAGGGCGCGTCATAATGCAGCAGTAAGTTTGTCGTTTAAAAGTGTCCATTACAATGTGGGTTGTTACGCAGCATGCGTTTCACTTCGCTTTGTTTTCATCGCCACATTTACACTGTGAAGGCGAGCGCTTCCTTTCAAGGTGTGGGTCTATAGCGTTACTGTATGCGTGCGGTAAGCAATGTCGGATATAAGCTAATGTGGCAAATTCAATCCAAATCCCATTATTCCACTTCTGGTGATCCAACGACCACCAGTGTCTACATCGGACGGCTGAGTTTGACGAACCGAACCAACCGCACCGAACATGTAAGGTGTGAACACAACCAAGACTTATTAAGTTTGGCTAGCTAGTAGACATAATTTATGTTCCCTGGTTTCCTAAAGAAATCGTTTTCCAACAGAAGAGTTTTGATCAAAATGTTGTGCATGCATTGATTGTTGGACTTCATTGTAAATGGCATCTGTTAGCTTAGTGCTAGCTTTTGTTAGCCCACTGCTGCATGTTGGTAAGTTGTCAAAGTAAACTTTTATATCAGTGATTTTATCTCAGAAGATTGTCACTAGCTAGTGTGTCCCGGCTCTCGTTTTCATTTCTTCCAAGGCCATAGAGACTTCTCAAAGGTTGTGTGGTGAAGGCAGAGAAAGTTTACGAGCTAGTGAAAAGGACAGAGAGCTGGAAATGGGGGACACACTGAGGTGGCAGAGGCGATTGGGGGGGGGGTCAGTGAGGACGAGTGGAGGATGAGTAGACGATTTCTGTAAGCAGCATTCTTACCTCTGATTGGTGTACCACCTGGTGAGGTAATTTGAATGCAAATGAGATTAGAGATAACCATTAGTATATAGAGAAAATGTGAAACAGAGAAAGACAAGAATGGCAGGAGAGCAAAGAGAGGAAAAACAGCAAAGATTAGAGCAACTGCTATTCTCACCCTGTTTTTAAAAAAACATAAAAGACGTATAATCCATAAATATGTAAGGAACTATTTAAAGGCCCAGTGTGTAACATTCAGGTGGAGCCGTTGGCAGAAATGGAATACAATATTCATAGGTATGTTTTCATTAGTGTATAATCACCTGAGAATAAGAATGGTGTTCTCATCGCCTTACAGAGGGAGCGGGTCCCCTACCACGGAGGCCGCCATGTTGCACCGCCATGTTTCTACAGTAGCCCAGAGCGGACAAACCAATCACTGGCTCTAGAGAGGGCTCTTCGTGTCTTTTGGGAGTTTCGCGGCCACCGTACCTTCTCCGGCACGCTTTGGAGGGGAGGGTGAGGTGAGCGGCGTTCAGATGGCTGCAAACTGCAGTTTCACCGCTAGATGCCACTAAATCCTGCACACTGGACCTTTAATGTGTAATAAGTCCAATTCTTCAACCAAAACCAATTTCACACATGACAACTGTGCAAAATGTATTCTTTTTGAAAACCACTTTCTCTTGTACAAATTTCTGTTATTTTTTCCAATAAGCTCTTGATGAGCACAACATTGTTTCAATATTGTATGCATTCACACCCCAGCTACAACTGCCAGTCTGTCATTTGTGCAGCTGGTAGTTTACTTTCACATGGTGCTTATTTGCATTAGACACCTGGTTATTTTGCTCCACAGAGCAGGCATCCTGTTGTGATCATAAAGCTCCATCTCCCCCACACCTGCATTTTTCCCTGACAGCACCTGGCCTTCAAGCACTTGACCCCCTCCATTCACCAACAACAGGTCTGTTTTGGTTTCTAACCCAAAGGCGTGCCCCCCCCCCCTCCTTCACCCTGCTGTAACAAAGCAGAAAAGAACACAAGCTGCCTACTCTCCCTCTGACGCAATTCAAAGAAACCTCATGTCCTGTACTACACGGAGGTCGCTGAGAATTGTTCTATCAAGCTCCAAAATTAGATGTATTTTTATAACTGTTGTCGTATCATTTGGGTCATCGAATCTATTGCCAGAATTTTCCCCGTGCACTGTTTAGGGCTGAGCGATTTGAAGAACGTTTTGCTACCAATATTTGCAACACATTTTTATTTTTTCTATAGATTAAACATACATCAGTGTTTTAAATTTTGTGTCTACATAAAATGATGCAGTTAATTATTGTTCAAAGCAGTCAGTCAGAGAAAAGTGTAAGAGTTATCCTGTGCCTAACTTCTAGGTACTGTAAAACTGGCTTGTTTTGTATAGAAAAAAATCGACCAATTAAGCTTTACATTACTCAATAATATTATAATATAATAGATATTCAAAATATATTTACTGATAACAGCTACATACAGTACTTAGCCACTCACAGTAATAACAACAAACTAGGTTTGGTGTTATGTGCATATTGATTTATGACATTAATCTAACCTAAGTCACGTCTGAAAATATTATATATCGACTGACAACCCCTTACTAATACAGCTGACAGCTCTGCACTTTAACTGACATCTTGAGCCCTACAGTAGAGTCCCGGAGGTCCTGATTCAGAGGTTTTAAGATGAAAGCTTAAACAATGGTATCATGTGCTGGAAAGTTTAGCGGGAGATCCCGAGAACTCCATCTGTCTGACAGCTTCTGTACTAGAAGCGACTTGTCTCAAATACAGTTGCGAAAGTTGGAGGGGCTACGTCCTTTCCCCCTGGGACCAGAAGTCCCATTCATTTTAGGACTGAAACATTTGAAATGGGCATACAGAACCGAGAAAAAGACTAATTTTCTGGCAACAGCTGTCATGATAGCTGAGGAAACTCTGGGTCACCAACTAGACCTTTCACCTCCCTCAGCCTGTTAAGACACTGTTAACTATTTAAGTTATATAATTCAAATCGCAGCTCAGCCCTAGTGCTATTCATTCTAGTAACACAGTAGTAGCATTTCCCTCCTTTAACCTTGCATATCTCTGCTGTAAGGAATCATTAGTAACTGGCACCATTTGGGCATATCAGGTCGTATGCAGCAAACGGCAGAGAGAGGGATGGTTACTATGCAGATGACAGCGATCTGGATAATGAACCAAGCCGCTCTGGAGTTGACAGGAACACAAAGAAGTGTCAGATAGGTGGTGAGAGGTTGCAGAAAGGGGGCCCTGGAAGCTGTGTGGCCCCTGGAGGGTTTGATGAAGGGGACATCAGCAGCTTTCAGAGGGCAGGGCTGGGTAATACTGAGACCTGCCATGACTTCCCTTTCCCCAGCTGCCTGACAGCAAAAAGAATCCCACGCCACTTCAGCGTGAAATCGAGGTGTCATGACAGGCTTCGGGCATTCACTGTGAAAAATAATAGGACTTTATTATATTTTCACAATGTCTGGATTGAAAGGATTTTTTTCTTGCGGTTCGAAAGATGTGGCCTTTTAGCAGGCAGGAATGGTCCACAAAAAAACGTTCGTATCATGGAGTTGTAGGATCCGTTCACTTCTGGACCTTGCTTTGGTGCAACAGTACCCAAAATCCATGGGTCGGTGCGTGCTGTGGCTTAGGGGTGGTTGGCAAAGCAGAATATAATCGACAATTAGAGTCTGCGGTTCAGTCTAGGCTGTCAGGTCAACAGCTGGTGCTCATCCTCAGTCAAGACTCACTTTATTTTCACATTTTATCCAGGTAAGTACCTTTCTGTAGCCCTGGACGTCCTGCGCTTCGGCGATTAACGGGCCAGTTGATAATTCCTGGACAACAGCAGCTCGTGCACATTTGCTCATTTATGTACTGCATGGTTCTAAGACACAGACCTAATTAGAATGTATTAGGATAATGTGACTTGAATGATTTGGTTCACAGGGCAAATCGAAGAAAAGAAAGTCATGTAGTGAGGTCAACCACCTGTATCGAACGGTTTAGGACATGTACTGTAACCGTAACCCATACTAGGGAATAAAAGTCAGAATATCTCTACCATTTCTGCTTCGATTTTGTCCACTCTTTTTTCAATCTGCCTCTTGCGAGTCCCCCTAATATTCTGGAATTGCATTACTACATCACTGGAGTATGCCTTTAACAGCCAATGACTGCAAAATTATTCAGCCAGGGCCTTCTTTGTCAAGCTTTGGCCACTGGAGCTCTCTGCTTTTTTAAGTCCCAAAATATGAAAAATCTGAATGAACAGTCTTTAGTGAGGGGCTGTGTTCTGAGCAGTGTAAACACACAGCTATTGCTGTGTAACTTGACGTTTCGCTCCAGCATTGTTTACCACAGAAGAGCTCTGTCCTGCCACACGGATCCTCTTCTTTCCCAGTACCCCTGGACTATCAAAGCAGTCTCGGTACTTAGCTGATCGAGCAGTCTGGGTCCCGTCGCTCTTCCACGGACAAGCTTTGGTCGGATTACTGGCAGACAAAGTTGAGTTTTGGAGCACTTGAAGAAGCCTTTCAGAAAACACAGGATTTCTTTTTTCCTTTTCCAACTTCAGAGCAAAGGTCTCAAATTGAAAAATGAAGCTATTAGTGCTTCTTAATGGATGAAAGTCATGTAATAGGAGTAACGAATTCATGAGCAAATCTAATCACTCCTCTACATTATAATGAATTCTACTGGAACAAATGCACTGAAAAATTGTCATGTGGTGACTTTACACATGTCTATATTTTTGACTTGCCTTGTGTGGTACAGGGTAACTCAGGTTTTTTGTATTAAAGGAAGTCAGCCATCTGTGCTTGGCTGCTGTGGTACTGCATGTGTGCATCAACCAAATTGAAACAAATTGCCATGCTGTTCGGTTAATAATACATGGCAAGTTTGTCCTTACCTAATGCCCTGACTGTGACTGTGGAAATCCTCAGAGTGGACTTCAAAGCCAATCATATCCTGGAGCCTGTCTCTCAGCCTTTCCTCTCTGCCTGTGTAGAGATGAGAGCTGCCACAGGAGGGGCCCCAGGCCCTCAGTGATGGAAAGTCTGCTTCTTACTTTTGCTACAAGGGCTGGCAAGAAAGTTTGGCTCTGGACACCAACGTTGCGTAGGTGCTTGAAATTTTTGGCAAGAAGCGCACGTTTCTATTTCCTCCCAGCAAGTGAGAGAAAGGGCAGCTGACAGGCTGTATGGAGCTCGGTTATCCAACCAGCAGCCGTCCAGCCTTGCTGCGAGCTGCTGGGCTGGTTTCGTTGAGAAATATGCCCTATCTGCTCCTCTGGATCCTGGCCACCCCCTCACAGAGCTCCTTCGAATGGCTGCCTCTGCTTCAACATACATCGCTGTCTGTGGTGTGTTAGGCACTGTTGGCACGCCGATATTCCCACACAGGTGCTGCTCAGGTAATCACTGAAATCTGTGATGTCCTGCTCAAAACATTTATTTCCATCGTTAAAGCTCAACGCGTGTTTTACTCGCTGAAAGTTAAAAGCAAACGGTCAGATCTTACACTTTCAGAATTCTTTATATCGTTGGTAGTGATGCCGTTTGCACTTTGTGCATGGACACCTCAACCTGCCAAGTGAGTGTATGGTCTAATGTACAGCATAGAAGCATGATCGTTCAGCTGAGGGTTTCATACGTGTTGTGACCATGCTTTTGTTTGCCTTGTTCCAAGAGATTCTCACACAGTACCACTACTATTTTGAACATATCACACCATTGGCTCCCTATCCATGTCAGATCGGACTTTAAGGTGCATCTAATGACTTCCAAAATTCTAAACGGCCTCGTTGTCCTCTCGTTTCACTCAGGCTCCCTCTGTGCTGGACTGTCGGCTGTCCTGGGACCCCCCCACCCCCACCTTCCCTCCAGATGTTTTGGACCTGGATCTTCGTCCTCCAGGAGAGTCAGCCTCCCCTCCCCTCCCCTGTGTGAACGATGTGCTTGAGGTTTGCCTCTTGTGTGTCCGTGCACTGTGTCCTCTTCCAGGTTCCAGGGTGGAAAGGAGGCCGTGTGGCTCAGGTCCTATCGGCGTGGTGGCCCCTGAGAGCTGCTCAACATTCTCCTGCATCCATATTCTTCATATGTGTATAATTTTATCATCATGATTGTCTACATCCGGTCTGTCCGCCCTGGGAGAGGGATCCCTCCTCTGTTGCTCTTCCTGAGCTTTCTTCTATTCTTTCCATGAGTTTTTTTCTCATCCGAATCGAGGGTGTAAAGACAGAGGGTGTCATTTTTTGCCGTACAGATTGTAAAGCCTCCCGAGGCAAATTTGTGATATTGGGCTATATGTTAAATTAACTTGACTCGACTATTCAAAAACTTACAAAAAAGTTTTTGTGGTGAAATATTGAACAATTACATTTAATAAAACATGACTGCTTGAAATCATATCCTAAGGCAGGACAAAATATTTTCCAACATTACCCGTGTGACTCCTAGGGCTGCGTACAGTTTAAACTGGTTTAATACTAATGCTGACACCATCACTGGGTTTCGGCAGTGAAAAACCTTTTTTTCGATGCCTTAATTAAATTGCAGATTAATTGATCAACAAAGCATTAATTGACACCATTGGCTGGTTCCAGTGGCTACTTCTCTGTGTTATATCAATGTAAACTGAACATGTTTGGGTTTCATTTTAAACAAAACGGACAGGTTAATGAAAAATAAAACGAATAGTCAGCCGCAGCTGCAGCAAAAAAATGTTTCATTTTTGCAATCGAGAAAGGAAGCCAAGCTCTTCAGATGTCAAATGTTGTCTAAACGCAAGCAGCCATGCAAGACTTGCCTTAGAAAATACAGTCAAAAAACTGTCCGGTCATGTCATTATGATTAAGAACTCTCTGAAAAGAGATTAAATAAACAAAACTTGACTCGACCAGACATTTGATTTTGTGTTTGACAGTTTCTGAAACCAGAATCTATGGACAAATTATTATTTTTTTTTTTAAAAGTACTGAGGTTTGATACCCAGCCTTAGTTATTGCAAATACAAATGACTCATATGTGAAGCGTGCCAGTTCTGTCTTCCAGAGCTGGCATATAAATGCTATATTATGCATATGCAGTACCTGCCATGATGTGTGGCTTCCCATCAAATCTCACCCCAAATTCCACCCGTGCCATATTTGACTTTCACAAGGTTATTAAAGGTCAGCAGCCCCAAGCGGCACTTTGCGTCAGGTTCCGTGCAACATGTGCCACGGTTTGCTGAGCAGAGACCTGTGTGTGAACATGCTGCGTGCTTCACCTGAACGCAGCTGTTTTATGCGCCCGTTGCTGCTGCTGATGTCCACAGGCAGGAAGTCTTTGAACCAGTAGATCTCCGGGTCGGGGTTGCCGCTGGCTGCACACAGCATCGTAGCAGTGCGCGTTCTCTCCACAACCTTCAGCTGGGGCCCCATGTCTATGCTGGGGAAACCATGAGGGATCTGGTCCTCTGTAACAAAGACAAACAAATATTGGCACTCTGACAGCTGGACAGTGGACGGTGACAGTTAAGACCTCAGCCAAACATCGGATGTGTTCTTCAGCCTAGACCCTGTGGTGAGCTCTCCCTGCTCATCCCACAAGTTCATGAAATTCAAACATAGTAAAATCCAGTGCTAATGTTAATATTGCTGGGCCTGTCTGCATGACTAATCTCTCCCTGGAACTTTTCGTCGTGGATCTGCGTGAACGAGAGCGAGGGCGATGCAATTGCATCCTGAGTGCAATGCATCCTGGAAGAGAAAGCCCCCCCACCATGCTCGCGTCATCTGAAACGTTTAGCGCGGTCAAATGTCAACCGTGCCCGATTATGGATTAAACATAATAAAATCATGGGCTCAAAATCCCATTGCACACAGCAACAGTGAGAGCTTTACACACCACTCCAACCCTCTCTCATGCATTCTGATTTATTGTAACTGTCACATCCAATAAGTGAGGGTACAGATTAATGCTAGGTGCATTAATATTAATAAAAAACACTCTAATATGTGGCATTTACATCTGTATACTATGTATCTACAGTATATTGTACCTTCATTGTCTTAATCTACCGTTCTGCCTCAGACACCATTTGGCCCCACTTGGCCCTTAATGTGGAGGGCTCTCCACATTAAGGGGAGGGTGTAAATACACAGGTAAACTGTGGGACACTAGTACTAGAGTTTTTTTGTATTTCGAGTATTAGCCTAATACTTGCCTTTCAGACCGCAACGTACTGAGTGGATGTAAGTCATCCTTCCAAAATACTAAGCTGTAGGCTAATTAACAAATAAATTATGAAATCGTTAAGTATTTTACTTTGCTTACTGTGACAATTGAGTTTATGCTACTAGTGTATTTTTCACATTAAATTAAACAGAAACCTACCAACTCGTACGTCTGTTGTATCATGACAGTAGCAGAAATAAGAAAAGAACTGGAGATGACAGGACTATTTCAATCAATATACAAAACAATTAACATGGCGCTTTTCCATTACCAGTACCAGCTGAACTCGACTCACCTCGCCTCACCTCGCGTCCAGGTACAGGTACGACTTTTACACAGTGGAGAACCAAACCGAATCGAGTCGAGTCGAGCTGAGGTGAGCTGGTACTGTGTAGTGGAAAAGCGCCATAAAAGTAGTCTAACTGTTAGTCAAACTGCACCAGTAGAAGGTTCCTTGTACAATTTAAAGCATTAGTTCTCTGAGAATCTCTTCCATTTCCAAAAATGGCATTGCAAGTGAAATATCCCTAACCGAATTGGCATTGAATTGAAGTCAAATCGAATCGAATTGGGACCTTGTGAATCACATCGATTGGGGAAGTCAGTGGCGATACACAGCCCTACTCGATGGAGGGTTTGATTTAAACCTGTATGTCCCATTCCCAGACTGGTAATGACCACATTCCACCAATGCCTTCCCTTTTTTAAATACTGTAAAGATGTCTTCTTGTGCCAGGCTTTGTGCATATAATCCTTTATGAAAGTTTTAACCTCTTCTTTACTTAACGGTACGTGTATGTCAGGCGCTTCATTCCTAGGCCCATTTTTTCCTAACTCTTGTCCGAAATTACATACCCAAATAAATGGGGTATATTTTAACAGCAACACAGGCTATATGTATAATCTTGGTCTCAAAAGAAAGCTAAGACCTGGGAGATTACAATAGAAGTGCCAGGGATTCAGGTATCTATACTCTGTCAGATAAAATGCATCTGGTACACAATAGGAAATTGAAATTTCTTAGAAACACCAATGACCATCCAGAAGGAAGTAAGCCCAAAGATAGAATGTTGTGGATGAGAGCACTGCCCCCCTCTCAACGCTCCGTTTGTGCTTATGTAAACAACCGAGCAGTGAGCACATCTACGGAAAGCCACGAGGGGAAAACATGATTCACTCAGTCATCACTCACATTGGTTAAAGCAAGCAAATCCTTCTCACGCAGTACTCAGGTGAGTTTTTCTCACTGTTTAAGGTAGTATTGCTTCCATTTTAATTGCTGCTAGTTAGTTTGATAACTTAAAAACCGAGTTGGTGGGAGAAGGCGACAGCGTTTGTCAGGGTCAGACTTAGAGTGTGAGATTGTGGATATTTCCTGTAGCAGTACATACCAGTGCAGACCCAATATTTCCAAAAGAAATTGATACAAAAGATTAATTTGTTAATTTCTTACCAGCACAATGGGACACACTCGCAGCACAATTAATATCCATTAATGGGTTTTGAACAGATGCGAACGGCATCAAAATTCATGGTTTTCTTTTTTTCTTCTTTACCAAATTGCCCTGTCATCCAGTAGACCAATTTGCCTTAAAACTCACATCACGTCACATCACAGAGCCATAACTCAGTAGAAAACAGTAGTAGCGGAAAAAGGCCAAAAAGGTGTTCTTCATAACGTAAACTCTTGTCTCATAATCTTCAGATTCAGACTTTATTTTCAGCATCACAAGTAATCCAGTGATTGTTGTCTGTACATGAATGGCTACAGTACAAACAGGAACTGCTTTTTAGTTAATTCAACATTCATTTTTCATGGCGCAGAGTTGCCAAAATGTAAAGTGATACAGTCGTGGACATTCCATGATCTCGATCCTAACTTTTGAACAAGATCATACATTTTTTCAACAGATTTGCTGTAAATGTAAATGGCCTGTACTTGTATGGCGCCTTCCTAGTCGTCCAACTATTTAAAGCGCTTTCCCACTACATATCCCATTTACCCAGACACTCACATTCATATGCTGATGGCAGGCGCTAACTGCCCATCAGTACAAATTAAACTAATAATTCACACACACTCACACACTGAAGGCGCAGCTTCGGGAGCAATTCAGAGTTCAGTATGTTGCTCAAGGATACTTCGACACATGGCTGGGGGAAGCCGGGATCGAACCGTCGATCGGTAGACGACCCGCTCTGCCACCAAGCCACAGCCGCCCTGTGTGCAGTGCTACCTTGGCTGATGTTGCACAGGTTTTAATTTTACCTCATGGTCCCACATTGAAGAATGGCCACTGCACCACTTGACATAAAATTGAGAGGCATCCGGCCAACTGAGAGAAAGAAACCTGCTACAAGAAACCTGCTTCAGTCTGGCTGCTCAGCGCCTGCGTTCTTAACATGACAAAAGTCAGGAAACTGTGACAAACTGGAAAACGCTGCCATTCTGTCTCCAACACACTCAAGTGGGGGCGCGCGTAGATCTTATTGCCTTGTCGAGCCGAGTTGCGAGAATCGACACGGATCATCCGCTGCCCTCCCCTTCCAGCGCATCTGAACCACCAGCTGAAACTGTTATTTTCCTGTGAGTTTAGGGCTGATGCTATAGCGTTAGGTCAGGAGTAGGATCTTCCTCCAATATAATCATGATATGGAATTGTAAAGAATTTCCCTCGTGCTTCCCAATAACCTCTCAGCTGCATCACCGGTCAATACTAAAGTTTGATCCCCTAAGTGGTTTCCTGTGTTTACACAAGTTAATACAAGATAATCATTCCCTGCGTCATCCGGTATAACATGGTCCTCATTTCATTCATTTCAAGGCTTTATTCATGCATTTATTAACTGTTCATCGCTGTATTCATGTTGCATTTATCCATTCATTTTTGTGTCTAGTAGTTACTAGTTGTGTGTGCAGTTAGTAGTTCAATAACCTTTTCATTTATAAAGAACCTTATTATGTGGTTTGTGTGCATGAAGCATTACAGTCACTGTACACGACTCACAAACTTAGTAGCAATGGACTCATGGGTAGGTAGCCATCTGGACACAAGCTGGGGTCTGATCAGCCCCGGCTGGGTCACCTGGAGGAGGGTGTATGATGTTTAAAGACCCGAAACAGCAGAGGATTCCAGGAACATCACTGAAGACGTGTCCAGAGGCATCAGTAGATTTATGTACACAGGCCTCTGCTACATATTTTTGGTATGGTAGTGGTATTAACGCTACAGTTACATAAAGGTAAGCCCCGTGAGTTCCACACAGTGAGGTATATTTTAAATTTGGGGTAGAAATATTGGCAGATACCTTGAATTGAGGTATCAGAACCAGTGTTTATGGCTGGTCCGCAGAGGTGGAGAATTTTACATTATCAACCTCTGTTAACATGTCTCTTCTTATTCTCCCTGTAACACATATAGAAGACTTTGAACCTTGCAAACACTCACACAAATGACACGCAAACTGCAACTTCAGGGTGTGTTGGTTTGACAAATGTAGCACGTTTGGGACCGAATGCGTCACATCTGTGCCCAATTTGGGGCTGTGGACCAAACTAAATTCAAACCTGTAGTCTTGTTCCTGCATTGGGATTTTAGAAATGAACCTGTCAGTGTTGAGGAGCCGTGGTCCCCAGCAGTGGCGCAGAACAGCTGGCTGTTGCCAGATGTGACGCGATGACAGTCGAGGACAGGGAGTTTCTGAGCTACACACAAAGGAAGCTGAGACTCACATTCCTGACTCATTCCTGGAAATGAATGAATCATTAGAAATTATAGTAATGATTACATGACTACAAGGACATAATTAGACTCTGCGGTAACCATGGTGAAATCTGAGGAAAATGACTGCATGATATTTTAAGTTCACTTGTCAGAACTGCAGGGCATTTTCTTTATGGACTTTTATGTTAACTGTTTAATAAAGTCAGTCAGGTCCTTGAGGATGAATACGTCCATTTATATTTAACCTTTATGCGAGACATCAACGATAGTGATGGGAGGATGATCAGGACGATTCCACTATTCCATAAATTTAACAATGGTAATTACCCAACAATATACTGTAATTTACCATATAATTATTTGGCAATTAGGAGAATAGGAAACGAAGGGTTACCCTTAAGGGGTATTCTTGAGAGAAGGAGTTGTCCATCAATGTGTTGTTTCATAAAAATGACGTATTAAATGTATTATTAAATGCTGGTAATGCTGTTATTACTTACTGAATAGAGAGCGAGGCAGACATTGATTCTCTGTATGTAAGGTAATCTCATTATTATTAGAGATTTAACAAGCACAGCAAGTACTCTAATCTTTGAAAATCTTCTTTGTTGTGTTATCAAGCTTATTGCATAGCTCAAAGTAATTTAAGATTTTAAAACCTGTTACTTGTCATTATGCTATTCTTCTTTTGCATAGTATATGTTGGAACCTAAACGGGTCACACATCCACGGTACTTGAGTTAATGGGTAATTGTGGAAGTTTTTCTTAGTATTTGAGCTGTTGTTTCTCTGTATTTAGCTACTTATTTATTTATTTAATTATTTAAGTAGGTATACTAGTAATTAATACCAAACAATATACTATAATTTACCATATATTTACCCGGTAAATACTAAGCAATTAGGGGACTGTAAAAGGAAGGGTTCCCACTTTAAGTAACTGTTTGCAAGAGTGAAATATGTTAATCAATATATTAACAAAATTAAAAACCTGTGGAACACGTTCACTGCCAATTCTGTCCTTAAAATGTCCACACAGTGCAATTAAAGCAGGGTTGAGGTATGATTATGCAACTAAAATAACTTGGTTATGGTTAGGCAACCAAGTTATGTTATAGTCCAACATGTCCTCCAAAGTAAACGACAAAATAGGTCGTTTGCAACTGCCCCTCGACAAACCACACATAGAAGAGTTTTCTGATCTGATGCCCCTACAGGACACCATCATTTGTCAGTGACTTCCAAACCCGTTACAATTCACTGCTGGAAAAAGAAATGATCTGATTACGCTCTGGTCTAAGGACTGGTTAGGTTTACGCATCCATCCACCCCGGCCTCCTCCATCGGTGGACTGTGTCGCTCCATCCTGTAATACTATAATAATATGGCGGCAAGAGGGCTTTGTCGCTTGAACGTATACTGATGTTGTTTTGCTAAAACAACTGATTGGGTTTTTTTGGGAGGACAGGGTTGAATATTGTAAAAAAATAAAATAAAATGTAAATGGCGACTTAAAACAGGCATCAGGATGTGAACCTAGAGTCTCTACTAGCTGAAAGTGGAAAAGAGAGCTCCATAACCAACCCAGAGTGAAGCCAGTAAGCTCTGAAAAAGAACCACTGCCATCCATATGGGTTAGGCAACAACAAACCCAGCAACAGTTGTCTTATTGAGCCAGGAGGGGTTAAATTGTGTCAAACATAATGTGGAGCTTCCAGGCCTTGCAAATTCTCCATTTCATTATAGGTAGATCCTTATCTACTTCCAAACTAAGCTTTTCCATTTTGCTCATTTTCATTTAAGCTCCTTCATTTCAGGTTTTTCAATTAGACTTAATATTTTCAGTGTGCCACTTGACGATTTCAATTTCGATACTCTTTTTCTTTTTTCCTTTTAGCGGAGTAAAATAATCCTCTCCTTAAAAAGGACAATAATACAGATTTTCCACACACCGCAACATGCAGCGTGACAAGCTCGCCGTGCCACACTGGGACAGCCTCTAATGAAGAGCTTGGAGTGGGCTGTGAGGAGGGGAGGAAATCCTGGGACAGATAAAAAAATGAATCTGCAGGGAACAAAGGAGAGGTGACAGGCTTGCTGAAAGCCAGTGGAAGACTCCCATTCTACACAGTAAGCAAATGAGACCAGTCATTTATCATGGTCTCTTCTTGCATTAGAGTGCACACACCTGTGCAGAGTTACTGTTAGGGTACCAGAGGGGCACTCAAATGTCCAACTGGTGTGGCTTTAGGGGTAAAAACAATTGTCCAATTAGGACACAGACATATCCTGGTAAAATAAAGGTTTCAAACAAACAGGGCCTCTGTAACATTCCCCAGAAGCCACTGCTGCCGAAACATGCCGGTTGCCAAACCAACCAGTTTGGAAACAGATGTTGTAAAGTGTGGTTTGGGGGTTTTGGCTACATCCACACTACAGGTGGCTGCAGGTAAGGAGGGCAAAAATAATGAGGCAGAAAAGCGTGACTGCTCTTCACAATATCCTCCCGGATAATGTTGTTTTTATGAAATCATTGTCAATGGCAGTTTTTTGTCTTTCTTTTCCTTCATTGTATTTTCAACGTCCTTTTGTGTCTTTCTAAAAATAGACAATATAACATCCATTCTCTCAATGTACATCCTCAAATACTCCACAAAGTCGTAGCACATACTCCGAGTTCACACTTGCCAATCATGCTAGCCTGCATAATGTTAAATATTGATGCATCAATACGAATCCATTACTGACAACAGCGTCCACGAAACAGGACTTGTAGTCCCACAACGCTTGTACATTCAGCGAATGTTTCTGTTGATGTAGTCTTTGGATTAGTGTTGTTGCTTAACTTTACCGAGTGAGGATGATGACACGACCCTTCGCTTCGGGTTCTGTACGCGACGTGTTGGTGTTTTGATGCTCCTTCCACATCTGGACATGCTAACGTTTCCTCGCCATTCCCGAGGAACCACAACGTCATTAATAAATGATCCCACCAGGCACTGGTTCTTCACCCAAAAGCGGCCATGTAGGGCTGTTAACGCCGCTGGATTTGGGAATAGTCACAAATCGCTCGAGTAATAGCTTGCCTCCTGCGCATGTAGGCAGTAGTCGCTTTATAAAATGCTGTTTTTCCCTGCAAAACAGCTGCTAGCAGAGGCAGCAAGGTCAGCAACGCCTGTCATTCGTTATCCATGTTGAATTAGCCATGCTTTGTTTTCTTGCAGTAAAGGGTTATGTGAAAGGGGCATGCCGAATCAGAGAAGGACACGCTGTGACTGATAAGACCTAATCAAGAACTTGCGTGGCCATTATTTCTTGCTAAAACGCAACCGCCGGAGTTTTCAAACAAAAACGGGGCGAGCAGTGTTTCAAAACCTCTACGTTTTAGGGTCTCGACAATGCCGGATTACTGTGGACGCTAGGTGTAAACGTAGCAAAACGTAGTAGTGTAGATGTAGCCTTTGTTGCTTGCTGTGTCACTTGATTGCCTGATCCACAGTCTCCCAGGACCTAAAGTAGGCGTCCAACATCAACTTAAAGAAGCCCCAGCAGAGGATGAACTTCCTGCGCCCGCTCAGGAAGCTCGACCTGCCCCAGGGGCTGCTGATCCAGTTCTCCTCTGCAATAATCCAGTCTGTTCTCTACACGTCCATCACTGTCTGGTTTGGATCGACCACCAAACAGGTCAGGAACAGACTACAGCAGACCTGTGCCGACCTTATACACTTCTGGAGTCAGGAAACATCCCTGCAGATCCTGCACACCCTGTTCCAACTTCTTCAAACTGTAGGTATTTACAGTTTAAAATGCACACTGTGCTCTAACATGTATGTATCATCCATCTATATGTATTCCTTTGCACTTTTAATTGTGTACAATCTACAGAACACTGCATTGTATATATATTATTTATATACAAACCTTTTTTTTAACCTATGTCTATGTTACTTGCCCCCCCAATTTCTGCAAGGAAACAGATGTATTTGTATTTGTCATCTTTGTTGCGATGTGACGACATGTGCACTTGTGACCAGTCAATGGCAATGATGATACCCCTGATGATACGTGGAATGGATACGTTTAGCATCACGTCCTTAGCAAGTGCCCCACACACCTGCTACGTGATGTAACAGTTTCCCGCAAGTATCAGGAAGCACTAAGAATAAAACAAGCTCCCAGCTGTGAAACCTCTGTGGTAGACCAGACCACTCCTAACTGATTCTGACTGAATCCCAAACAGTCTCTGCTGGCTGGCTCTCCGCCTGGGGATCTGGTCAGGGTTTATTAAAGATATATTGGCAATGGGCTATTTAAGAACGTATCTATTCAACTGTGAGAATATTTTGGAGAGGACCAACTAAGAGACACAACTTTGCAGAGGACATTGGGCATCCACCAACAACTGTGACCTCAGCTGACCTACAACATATAAGCTCCTAAAACCCTGAACACTTCAATTTAGTCACAAATAACTTAGAACGGAAAATGGAGAGAAAAAACAAAACAACCCCAATAATCCATGACTATGGCTGTGGAAAGAAAGGGGGGGGGAGTTCATTAAGACTAATGTGTTTAAAGTTTGACTAAAGTTTTTGTCAAGTAATTTATTGATTGATGATTAAAACAAGGCTAATGGCTAAAACTCACACGGGCTTGGATGTCAGGGCTAAAACAAAGATTCATTATTACTTCGTTATTGACTTTTAAGGTTTGTTAGCAAGCGATGCTGAAACCCAAGGAGAGCTGTCACTGGCTGTCAGTCAAAGAGTGAATACATGCGGAATAATGTTATACTGACATGCCCACTCCTCCCAGTCGTTCTGCAGCCCAACCCTCCTCCCGTCTCTTCAGGGAATATGGATTTGTGAGCACACACGTCACTACTGCAAGCTGCAGCTCAGAAAGCCAGGTTTTAGTGAATAAAATCAGAACAAAACAACATCATGGGAATTTTAGTGCTAAACTACCAGCCTGATGTAAAAACCTGGCTTGGAACTCGCTCTGACCTCTCAAACCTTGCAAATGTTTTTTAAATATGACAGTGCATCACTTTGCGTGAGCTTAAAAGCTTTACAAAACACCACCCCAGACAACCTCAAATATTCAGCTCAACTCTTCAGTGAGTGCTTGAGTAATTCACTTTCACTTCATTCACTTGAGGAAGTGGCTTTTCTCCACACTCACAATAGGAAGCACTCCTATATCAAATCCACGGAGAGTTCATTGAGAAGCTAGTCTGCGCCATTATTAGGTGAACTGCATTTGCTGTGAATCGAGTCAGCTGTAAAGTGAATGTATCCAGAAGGTGAATCCCAGAGCAGGTTTGGTATATTTGACATGGTAAGGCTGCACTGACAACTGAGGCAGAACCGCTGGAACGTCAGCGCTGAAAAGATCCTAATATACTGGGACTGGATGCCAGAATCATATCAGGCTTAAATATTAATATATCTAACCAAGGCATGTCAACAATCATAGGGAAGCATAGGGACCACACATAGGGACTCCCTCTCAACAAAATGAGGCTAGATTTCGCCACAAACAGAAAACATAGTCCAGATCCAGGCCTTGATATTAACACCCTCCAACCTGCCAAACGGGGTTACCAATTTATTCAGGCAAGTAAGGGATTTAAAAAGGTACAGGAAACCTATGTAACTAAATATCAATATCTAAAGGAATAATTGTGTTGGTGGTCTTGCTAAGCTCGTAGAAATGTAACCGACTGCCGTTAATTGCTGCCATGTTGTCTCTTGACCTAAATTTGATCATCTTTGTTTCCTGGTTTGGGTTATAAAGAAGAAATAGGTCCAAACATGGAACACTGCCCAGGTAAAAGCAGTGTATGGGGGAAGAAAAATACAAAAACAAAAAACAACTGAAACCATCTGAAACATTTGTCTTGAAGTCTAGTAGAAAAGTCCTTGTGGCACCACATGGCTGCCATCGCGTAAAGAGATTGAAAGAGCTCAAAAACACCGAACCACTTTTACAGCTTCTCTCTTACATACCAAAGACATGTTATGATGTTTGCGCCAAGAGCTACAGGGATTACGTGTTCTGAGTTTACTTCCAGTTAGACTCAAAAACAAGTGTTGTTGGTGATGATGGCTTTTTTTGTTTTTTTTTGGAAAGCTTTCGTGCTGCGATCGCCATTGTCCTTACCAGAGTCCGTGTGTCCCAAATCTCTACAACCAGGGTGGTGACGAAAATATTATCAAGACCGATAGTCATAGTGAACAAAACTATGACGCAGGATGACACATGTCTCTGCATTGCACCCTTAAAAAGAGTACGCCACTCACTCACTTTAGCATTGCACTCCTATAACATTGTCTCGTGATGGGCAGTTTAAAAAAAAAGAATCCAAATCGATGCAGCAGAACCAGAGAGATTGTGGTGCCGCTAGCCTCAAGCTGAGATGAGGATCGGGCTACATACAGACTTCATACAGAAGGCTTCATACAACTCTTTTCACATATGCAGTACTCCCCAACACCTGTACACAGGCTTTGATCTATAAAATTGGTGGACTTCCCCTTTAAATAACAGCCACTATTAAGTCTTAAAATAATCCATTACCTTGACTGAACAACGTACTGCAGACTACTGTAGAATCTGCTCACATTATGAACTTGAAAGTGTGGAAACAGAGAGACATCCAGTCTTTCAGCTTATATCTGTTTATAGTACAAATGTTCTTGTGCTACAGAGATGATTATTGTGTGGATCCAGCGTTGTGTAGTGTTGTGTTTTTTTTCCCCCTATCATTACTCATGGAACGCATGCTGAATGGACCTTATATTTCTACACAACCACAAAACATAAATTCAATTTACACAGACACATTATCTGCCTCTTGGATTTATGGTATTGCACATTTGTGCTTTGCCATCCTGCACTAACCAGGCGACAGTGCTCTTTTCCTACTTGGAGAGGCCAGTGGGCACTCTACCTGAACTATTTTCCACATGCTGTGATATTAACACTATGATTGGTGAGTAATATAACTGGGAGCAGTGGGGATTAGATACACATTCATTCCTCATGTGACAGATAGGGCTTTGCTCTGGTAATCACGATTCTTAATCGTATTCTTATAAACAGAATATTAGGCATTAAAGGATAGATTAACCCCTATTAGAAAGTGGTAATAATAATAATATAAGGTTGTGGCTTGGTGTGGGGTGGGAGTTGTTGTTCCTCAACAGAGGCTAGAGAGTGAGTTTTCAGCAGCCAGCCAAGTAATCACAGAGCGACTGGTATTGATCAACGGCCCAATCAATCCCTCACAGGTAGATTATGGTGCTTCTGTGCTGCGGGAGGGTAAGGGCCTCACTCATTCCCTCTTTAAGTTGAGTTAATGTTTAATACACTGTTATGGGCAGTAAAAACCCCAGCCAGGGTGCATCCCCGCTCAGTGTAATGGTGTGAAGCGGCCTGGTGGATGAGAGCCAACAGACTTGAGCCCACTGAGCTCATCGTTCTGCTCTTGACTGGGTGCTATGGCTTTTGGCTGTAATGCAGCAGCCACAGCTCTGTGAGCACAGAGGGAAACCTGATCAGGCCATGATGGTGACAGGGGGGTAGGGGTGTATACAGAAAATAGGTCTTCATACAAGTAGGCTGGCTTTGCAGGCCTGAGGGCTGTCATGGAGTCAACTTTAAAGACCTGATACCCACATGAGAGGGCTTGTTCTTTAGGAGATTATGTGTGTTGAGTTGAACATTTACAGTACAAGGAAAAATCTCGTCAAAACTAAAACTACAAACTACGCACATATTGGCTGGCAATTATTTAGATTTCAATCTTTTATTTATTCAATGCTTGAATAAAGTTGAAAATGAGGCTGTTTCTCTACTCGTAGCATCTGAGTTGTCAAACCAGATCACCTCGCTGGTCTGCCAGGCTCCCATTTGTATCCTAACGCGTGCACACCTGCACACGCACCTCGATTTGCAAAAAAAAGTTAAAAAATTAACTCTTTAACGGGTAACTACATGTTGAATGTGCTGTAAAACACAGTACACGGCATGATAAGGACCATGTGAAAAAGAAAGTGTGTGCCCTGCTGCTGTCCCAATTTTTGTTGAAGATTAAGTTTCATACAAATAATTGCGATTAACAATTTAATTGTCTTTTTTTATTCATTTTATGCAAATATTGTAGTAAAAGCCTAATACCGTGTTTTCCCTAATAAAAGCCAAGTTAATTGCTGAGGGCGTGGTCGCAATTTGACTGCTTCGAATAAATCTCTCTGACGTAACCAAAAGACTTTTCATTAATATAGAACGACGCTTGATTTTATTTGCAAAAGTTAATATGCAATGGGGAAACGCAAAGCCATGTTTCAGTCATGTGTGATGGCAACCAGGAAGAGGGAAGCACCCAAATGCAGACAACTAAATGGAGGATGAAGACTTGACTGTCGATTCATAAACAGGCAGGCAGGTGACAAGCAGGTAACAGGTAGGCATACATCCAAAACTGAACAGGCATACAGAACCAATACAGGTACGATGACTAGGAAAACTTATATTTATATATAAGTAATGTGCCCGTCAGGGCCTCTTTGCAGAAGCCTGCTTGGCGAGAAGGACGGCCCTCAGGTACGTCTTCTTCCTCACAGGCTTCGGGCGAGCGGGCTGCCTCGACCGCTGTGGGGTGGCAAGCTGCGCCACACTGTCCTTCTGGGTCAGCATGTAGGAGCTGCTGGATGTTGACGGCTGGGGCGGCCTACCCCCAGCCGGGCCCTGGGACCTCCGATGACGAGGAATGAAGTGCTGAAATGCTGCCGCTTGCTATTCGCCTCCTGAAACCGCTCAACCTCCGAGCCGACAGCCTCACCAAGAAGGCCAGGAGGCAAGAGCATGGCATCGAAGAGGAAGGCTTTATCCTTCTCCTTGATGCCCGACAAGTTCAGCCACAAGTGCCGTTCCGTCGCTGCCAGCAGCGGCATGGAGCGGCCAATGGCCTGGGCTCGCTCCTTGGTGGCCCGCATCGACAGATCAGTGGCCCAGCGGCACTCTTTCACACCCTCGGATGCAATGGCTCGCCCTCCTTCGAGGTCCCCAAGCAGGTTGGCCTGATACGCCTCCAAAACCGCAATGGTGTGAAGGCATGCACTGGCCTGAATCGCAGTCATGTAAGCCTTGCCCACTAAAGATGGCGTAGTGCGGAAAGCTTACTAGGCAATTTCGGAGCCTTGAGGGATGACGCGGCCTCAGGTAAATGGAAATGGTAAATGGCCTGTACTTGTATAGCGCCTTTCTAGTCGTCCGACTACTCAAAGCGCTTTCACACTACAGATCACATTTACCCATTCACACACATTCACACACTGATGGCAGGAGCCGGCTGCCCATCAGTACAAATTAAACTAATCATTCGCACACATTCACACACCGAAGGCGCAGCTTCGGGAGCATTGTGGGGTTCAGTATCTTGCTCAAGGATACTTCGACACATGTCTGGGGGAAGCCGGGTTCGAACTGCCGACCTTCCGATTGGTGGACGACCGCTCTGCCACCAAGCCACAGCCGTCCCAGGTGATAAATACACTGCCAGCGTCTTCTCAATTTGCGGCTTAACGGCGTAGCCATTCTCCTGGAGCCCCACATTCTAAGCATAGTGGCAAACAGTGGGGCTTGACAGTCGTGAAAAAAACGGCTTATTCCAGGATCTCGACACTTCAGTGTCCGTATAGAAAAGCAGCTCACGACGCGGAGGTGGAGCCTGGAGAAAACAATCATCAAGCTTAATATGCTAACGAGCAGCTCCTTATACTGCGGGGAGTGAGCTGTCAAGACACGCACACCACCGCCTTCCACGCTGAGGACATCCACCTCCTCTGAGCTAGACAGCCCCAGCGTGGATCCCACATTCGGGGCGGAAGAAGCCACGATGCGGGCATCTGGATCCTCAATGCGGGTGTAGGGCCGAAGCCGTTTGCCCTCGTCCCCTAGATCCATCTGCGATCCCCACGAGTGCAGGTGGCGGGCTGCCTCAGCAGCCGCAGGACCCGCACCACGCGCAGTGCAGAGCTGGCCACTCTCCTTGAAGAGAGCCGGTTCCGGGATCTGGTTCCGCCGGCGTGCGTCGCGTGTTGATGTTGCACCAATCAAGATTTGGCTTGGCTGTACATATGAGTCAAACGGCGTCACCCTGAAGGCATTATTTTGGCCACACCCTCGACCTTGTTCTGGTATACGGCATTGAAATTGAACATCTAACAGTCTTTCCACAGAATCCTTCACTATCAGACCATTATTTAATAACTTTTGAACTCCTATTACTGGAGTACACACCAGCAGTCAAATACTACTACAGTAGATGTCTATCTGATAGTGCTGTAGCTAAATTTAAGGAAGAAATTAAATCTGAATTTCACTCAATGCTATGTCTTAACATAACAGAGGACTCTTATGC
>CM022489.1:30987942-31001158 GCA_011952105.1 Coreoperca whiteheadi
GGCTGTATATGTTATAGTTTTGATGCTATAAATCTATTCTGTACTTACGACATCTATTGCATGTCTGTCCGTCCTGGGAGAGGGATCCCTCCTCTGTTGCTCTTCCTGAGGTTTCTATCGTTTTTTTTCCCCTATTAAAAGGGTTTTTTTTTTGGGTAGTTTTTCCTTAATCGAATCGAGGGTCTAAGGACAGAGGGTGTCGTATGTTACAGATTGTGAAGCCCTTTGAGGCAAATGTGATTTGTGATACTGGGCTATATAAATAAAATTGAATTGAATTGAATTGAATTCCCCAAAGTGTCGTCACCGACGGAGCGTTGAGTTCCCTCTAAAGGAATCATGCTTGTGGGGTGTTTAGAACCAGAAATTATATGTTTCATGAAGTGACTGTAGGAAAAATCCATGCATGTCTAATAAAACAGTGAGATTAAGAAGAGCTCCAAGTTTACTGCCTTACATCATTACTACAATACAGGCTACACCTTTGCAAAAGACTGACTGTATTTGCTGCATGCATTTTCTGGGAATGCAGATCTGATTTGATTACATGTATATATTATTAGTTTCAGAGACTGGAGGCTTGAAATGTGGCTGACATTCAAACATATCAGTGACTTATTACCTTACGTGTGGAATAAATCATTTGTAAAAAACGATGTGTTTAAATGAAAATAAAAGAGCATGTTTCTAAATGTGTTGGATCGAGAGAATACATTTCAGTGGGCAGAGCACTCCCCTTGCTATTTCCTACAGCTCTGCTTTCTTGACCTCAAAGCTGCTTGAAAAGAAAATCTTCCACTTTGGAAGCAGTTAACGAATGTCAGCCTTGACAGCCATTAGATTGCAACCAACCACTGAGCAGAATTTTTGGCATTCAAGCAGTGCAACAACATTAGCATCTGGCCGATGGCACCGTCAGTGATGCCAACATTTCACCAGCGTGTAGTGGGCAGACAGAGGGTGACCTGAGAGGCTTGGAGCAAAAGAGCACACGCCTCTCTGAGCCATATTCCTCAAAAACAGCCCTACCCCATCTGTATCCATCACTTCAATCAAGCAGATGCCTGGCTGCCTCTCAGGAGAATCTATAAGATTTTCCTTGCAAATTAAAAGACCCAGGGAGTGTCGATGTGGGCCGAGAGGAGGGCAGGGGAGGCTGGGTAGGGTGAGGCAAAGAGGGAGAGATCTTGGCAGGGCACGTAGAACATTTACCCAGTGCACAACCAATTAAAAACAACAAGCTGCTCCCGAATGTGCTGTGTACCTTTCCAATGGGTAGACGGTTAGTCCAGCAGGAAGAGGAAAAAAACGCACAAGTGATGCTTTGGAATTGTCGACTTATTCTGCTGCTGTGGATAAAAAAAGCAGGAGAGTGCAAAACTTACTGATTTGGAATCAGAGGGATTTCCTGCATACCAAAGTAGACACATTACTTCCAAAATAATATCCATCCATCTGTTATGTATTCCCGCTTACCATTTGCAGGGTCGTGGGAACAGGTAAAAAATAATATGTGTATGATAAGCAATCCCCTCACCCCCTTTTATGTAATATACTTCAAAAGAAAGGGTTCATCCTCCTGGGAGCAGAGGTCATCAGCCAGTGAGGATTTGACAAATATCTGGAGATTCCGTTTTGTTGGTGGCTGTAGAGGGAAGATCAGGGTGGTCAGCTAAAAGCCAATAAGAGTCATCCTCTGGTGATCACCAATACCCACAGCAAGTTCCCCGCGTCTCCAGTGCAGCTTCTGGGGGCTGGCATAGATACTACAAGTCTCTGAGTGATGAACCTCATTCTTCCAAAAGATAGACCCCTGAACACAGTGTGATTGGGCCTGACCCAGTGGCAGAAACGTGGCAAAATCTTCGGTCATCAGTCCAAAAAGGTGGTCCTCGGTCTGACTGCGAGACACTTCCAATGATTATAGCTTTGGTAACCAAAGCCGGCCTGCATCAACATGCTGACCATGTCAGAAATTAAGGACCACATTCTCACAGTACAAAACCAGCCAATCAAAAGTAGGCATGAAATGGCACAGAATGCACTGGGCAACACCAGCAATGCCCACAGACATACGCAGTGCAGACGAATACCACATTAACTTGCCTTTAATGTGCTATTTTAGAATCAAGAAAATACCGTGCAAACGTCATGGCCATTGCTTGTTTTTTGCTGCATTTATAAGACACGGGAGTGATGCAGGAGGGAGATGACAAAATCGGATACTTGCAAGATCTTAGTTATCACCCAGCGTATAGGGGCATAACACCAAAATCTCCCATAGCTGGTCAGTTGGGTTGGGATCAGGTGACTGAGAAGGCCCGACGAATGATTCACGTCGTTTTCATACTCGAACTATTCAGCCCTGTATGGAGGCGTCTGCATTCCATGGTTCTCCACTCATTTATATAGCTTTCTCCTTTTCATGTGTCATTCAATTTGTATATACACATATAGCCACACACACACTCCATGGACTGTTCAGTGCTTTCTCCCCAGGTATCAGCACACTGCTAGAGGAATGACCTTCACATATTTTCATGAGGAGTGAATAGTTGCAGGAATTTATTTGCATATCTCATTCGTCTCTGCTGTAGGACTCGCACATAGGTATGCACTCGAATACAAATAATTGAACATACACACAGGGAACCATACCACCCAGCATCCCCCACATGCATCGTTCCCTGTAAGCCGTTAATAGGAGCGTTTTGAAGCTAAGCCTTTGAAGACACATCCCCTGAGCGCCTCACAGGCCAGTGGAGTTGACACACAGGCCACAGTTTTACAATTCCAGAACATCTGCATAATTACCAATCAAATGTTTGCATTTTTAATTGCGTGTAATACAGAGCATCCCCACCCACAAATACACACACACACAGTCAGGGCACCAAATGACCAGGAGTCAGTATGTGATGCATTCATTATCAAGTATATTCCACTGGCAGTTGCACATAATCCATACTAGTGAAAGAAGAGATGTCACAATACTGTCATCTTTAGGGATTACGATGTAATTTACACAGCAGAACAACAGTGATTACAGAGAAACGGCCACGCCCATGTACACCTGGTATTCACTTGTAATCTCTATCTGGATTCCCCAGGCCCTGAGTCCCCCTTGGAATTGCTTCCACTGTGGACAATTCCAAACCTCCTGATTGGGAATATCAACATTCAATACCAAAGTTCCAATGCCAATGCAGGAAGTACTGCGTAGTGAAGAGGAAAGTCACGGCCGGGTTATGCTAGACCTGAACTGGTTCGTACGATGTGTTGTCCAACCACGTCAGAAATTCAGTGGTCATAGCCCTTCCGAGCGGCCACACTGGCGGGTGAAGTGAAAAGCCGGGCCATCATAGAGACGGCGACAATCATTTAAAATTGGGGATGAAGGCAAACATTCACAGACAGTCGCTCCTGAAAGTACAGCCCTTAGAGCAGCATGGCTTCGGGAAGCTCTCATGGGATCCTTACAAAATGCAGGATGGGGACCGCCGAGCTTCCACACGAATCCCATTAATGTGTCCAAATATAGATCCGGGTTGCTGAAGAAAAAAAAAACAATCAGCCGTTATTTTGTTTTTTATTGTTTGACTAGATCTTTAGTATCAAAATCACCTTTAATACCAACTTGCTTTGGTATTTTGGTGCAAAACAAGAAACGGTGCAAGTATAAAGAAAGATAAAGCAAGTACTGCAAGTCAAGAATCATACATATAAATTATAAAATTGACAATAAAATATTCTATTCTATTCCATTTTGTATCTGTATTTGTGACTTCACAGTGATTTCGATGCATATATAGGGTACATTTCTGTACCCTAGAAAATGCTGATTTCACTTTCTCTTTCAAGGTATTACTTTGTCTACAGGAGAAGTGCAAAGACTGTGTAGCTATGAGCTGTTACAAAGAGTTTCCCCTCGGGGATTAATAAAGTATTTCTGATTCTGATTCTGATGGCCGGGTAAAAGTGTAATGGGTCTCTGGGCAACATTTGGCATTGGGACCCCTATTAACCAGGGACCTGTATGTCCTTTCTTTAAAGGAATGCAAAACCAAAAAAGGGGCAAAAGCCACCCCCTCACACACACATGCTCTGAGGGTATGTGAGCTTTGGCATTCCCCCTTGCACTTTCCTTTATTAAAAGCTATGATAAATTTTCTGGTTAGACAAGTACACATTTACCAGTTTTACTTGGTTATCTACTTAAAGAGTCTAAACACACCATCTAGGCTACAACATGTGAAGTGAGGACCGAATGAAGCTATCGTAATAGGCTAATCGATAATATCAGGTAACCTTAGACATATATTTAAGGTTAAGAAAAACAAGATATTCTCTGAAATATTGTCCTTAGGGTTGAACGCATGGGCCCACACTAATGAAACTGTGCGTTTCAACCTTAGTTGAACTTTTGGCCTTCAACCTTTGTTGTTCATGTTCCTTGGGTTTTTGCAGGCCTGTCGTGAATCGTCAAATTGTCATTCAACTTTCCATTAGCGACCTCCCGAGTTCTGCAAAGGTCTCATGTGACAGCAGAGGTTTCCCGGGAGAAGCTGATCGGTTCCCTGGGAAGATTTAAAATTCTTCATCGTCACCATCCTTATCACGCTACACCCATCCTGGAATTAAACTACCTGGACCCAGGTTTTCCGTGTCATTTATTCTTTTGGCTATTTGATTCAAGACATTTTGACTGTCATGCTCCAGGTGAGCACAATGTAAACTAAAATACTTCTAACCAGACTTTGACACACAGCCTCTCTAGGAGACAGGGCATGCAGAAGCCAGTTTAGCTGAAAGTTCCCCGAACAAAGTTGCTATTAGTCACATTAGCAAAAAGTGTTGACAGGGAACCTGGGGCCCAGTACACACAGCTGGTGATCCAGCCTTGGGCTTGATGGTCCCACCATGGTTGACAAGCACCTCCTCAAACGTGTACCTGCACCTTAAGGCTAAATGGGCTTTGGGGAGACAAGGAGAGGTTTCTGATTTGATTTCGCTGACAAGCAGGTTGAAATGAGGAACATCTCAGTAACCCTACAGAAGTTTGCGTGTGGTGACTTAAAGCCTTTTACAGGGCAAAGCTTCCCCTCAGTGCAACAACAAAGTAAACGAGGGAATTAAATGCATGATATACTGTACGTGTGCTACAACAATCGAGCGATTAAATCCTCCGCTAAGCTATAAATCAATTCTTATGCTGAAGGAATCTATTGTAACCACCCAGACCGAGCGCTATAATTCAGCCTTGACTTTGTCTGCTGGAACGGCGCGGTTTCCCACGGGGATCATTAGAGTGTCACTCTGTCTTCGGAGGCCACAGCAGGTAACTTACTGACAGATGGCCTTCACGGCATGATGTGAAAGTTAAAGAAAGCCTCCGCAAGTTAGCGACGAGATTACTGTGCACAGTGCACAGTACAGTGTGCTTCAAATCCCGACTGACTGAGAACTTGTTCTAAGGAGATAAATAAAGTAACTCTCAATGTCAGCAGTGAGTAACGCAGAGATCCAGGCAGATGGAAGGGCCAATGAGCAAATAAACAGCGATTCTTACACAAGACTGAAATCTGATGGCTTTAATTGCTTCTTTATCAGCCTGCAACACCGAGGCACTGTACGGCTTGTGTTTGTGTGTGTGTGTGTTTCTCTGTCATTGTACCTTTGCGTCTGTGTACTTAGGCCATATTTTCCAGTATGAGCTTGTGAGCCTGGAAGCTGAGTGTTGGGCCTGCAGTGGCGAGATAAACAGCGGAGGAAGATGGCAGATAGTTGAGTCTGAAATCTCTTTAGTGCAGAAGCCACTAGCAACATCGACCCTATACTAAATATGCCCTCTTACAAGAACATACACTGGATTGGGGAAGGAGTGGCAGTCCCTACACTTTCATCTCTGTTTATTTGGGTATAAGGGCTGAAATAAGCGTGTGTTATTCACAGATCTGACAGTAAGATTCATGCTAGTGAAACGAATGCCTGCTTAGGGTTTTACGTTCTGTCTTTTCAACAGTGTTGACGCTTCCTGGCGATGTTGAACCGCTCTCCACCGCAGCCCCCTCCTCTGCAGGCCACTGCTCACTCGCAGGTTGCAGTGTTTTTCCCTCGAGAAGCGCCTGTGTGCATGCATGTTTGTGTGAGAGTGGGTTTGCTGGCGGCATCCAATCTGCATGCGTTCAGTCTGGGTTTAAGGGCTCAGTGTTCCAGAACCGCAGCTCTGTGCAGAGGAGCGGGCAGCCCGGCGCTGTAGCTGTAAATGGCATTGCTGCTTTAAAATGAAGGAGGAGTTGTCCTCTTTAGGGCGCATTATGCGCCCGATGGAGCTGCTATCCATCATTCTGAGCAAGGTGGTTTTGACAGATAGAACAGGATATCTCCTTTTCTTCAACCTGAGCGAGGCTCAGCGCAGCACGACCACAGAAGATAATTAGATTCTTGACAGAAGACTAAATGGTACGTTCATAAGACTTGTTTGAGTCTCTTTGGTAGGATAAGCAGGGAAATACATTTGCACCTACCTGCCCCATGAATTGCTACTAAATGAGTCACTTAAGACAGAAATAGTTTGAGCTACTCTAGCTATTTTCCTCCTTGAAGCATGCAATATAGAACATTGGAAAAGGCCCTGGAGTAGGACTAAAAACATGTGGCAAAGGTTTTCATGGAATAGCTCCAAGACGTAGAGATATTGTGGTGTTGGTTAATAGCAAAGAGTGGGAGGTCCCCTGAGGCAAATTTGTGATATGTGATATTGGGCTGTATGAAATTGACTTGACACATTATTGACCCATCTGTCCTCCCCAACCTCCTCCCTACAAGGGTCTCCATAACAATGCTGCATGCCTTTGATCCTGAAGGTCAAATTTTACTTTTCGCATTCACTGACACGTCCTTTTTTTTTTTTTTAACTAATTAGTTTTTGGGGCATTTTGTCCCTTAGTGAGACAGCCGACAGGAGAAAGATGACAGGGATTCAGGAGGTAGAGGGACGGGTACTGACATGCAGCTAAAATCCTTGACCAGACGCCAAATTGTTCATTGTCAACACCTTGACACCTAGGCCACCGGGGCGCCCCCCGTGAGATGTACTCCCATCACCTGCCATATGTATGGATCATAATCTTTAAAGGCATCCAATGCAGTGTTAACAGAAACGCTTGTGCATTAGTGTTTGAATGTGTACGGCCCTTCACATAACTGTCATGACTCACACGGCCTTGTCAGTTACAGGTGGTCCGAGACAGTTTGTCTTAAAAAGAGTGAATATTTACGATCCCCAGAGAACAAATCCTAACTATTTCTTTTTTAGAGATCCCCTGACCTTTCATCTTTCGCCTCCTTGAAGCCAAATTTTCCAGTTAAATACAAGATATATCGCGAATTAAAGGGCAGAGATGAACACAATTTCATGGTCCCCAGAGGATGAACTGACTCTAATGCCACCCTCAGGACAAAGGTTGCCCTAAAACCATCCGCACATTTTGCATTGTGAGGTTTTATTAATTAGTCTGGTCTTCTTTATTTCCTCGGTCTTTTACCATTTGTATCTCGTTTGAAGACGCACTTTATGCATTAAACAGGGTTTGAATCTTAAAGGATTTGATATCTGTTGTCTAAAAACTATTGTATGCCAATCCAACCGATGACTGCATGTGTCCGAAAACAGAAGATATAAAACAGTCAAAAAAAGAAAATAGTGGAATCTGTTCCCACCTGATGGTGCTCCCGCACAATACTGTTAGCATTAAGCTTACTTAGCTGTGCCTCTGTCGCTCCCTTTAATCTTGAGCTGTTCTAAGGCGACCAGCACCATGGCTATACATTTTGAACAGCTGCGTGAGAGTGCATTTTCATGAGTTGATTCAATCTCTCGCATATGCTGCCAACATGTGACTTGGTGTGTCGCATGTTGATTGAATCAACTCATGGAAAGAATAATAATCCAGCTGTACATTAAACGCAAATATCACAAGAAATCTCTAGCAATGCTATTGCAGATCCTCGCTGCACGCCTTCCCTTTAATAATGTCGGAATTAAGTCAGTCACTGTTTGTTTATCGCTCTTAATCATTGAAACAGGAGAGTATGGCTCATAGCATCACCCTACTTTCACTCAATCAACCTTCATTTACACGCAGAGATCACTGAGGGACGGCCCTCATTCACAATGACACCGAGTCAATTTACAAAAACAAAGAAAAGAGGAAAACACCACCAACAACAAAGAAATACAATAACAGATAAAAGGCAGTGCCACAATTAGCTAATAGAAGCCAAAACTCGGATTAGGGAAGATTAATTTGATAGATAACTGAAGGTAATTAAAATGGAAAATAAAGACAGTTGTGTGAAAGAGCCCTAAGAGTTCACAGTTAAGATGAGTCAAAAGACAAAAGACAAATCAACCAAATTAGCATCGTGTAGGATGCTGCATAGGATGCTCACTCTGTCTGTGTGTGTGTGTGTGTGTCTGTGTGTGTGTGTGTGTGTGTGTGTGTGTGTGTGTGTGTGTGTGTGTGTGTTTACACCAGCATCCTGCCGACTAATTACCAAGGAGAGGGAACCCACCGCAGCTCCCACAGGGTTCCCGTCACAGCCAGCCACCACACGGGGCCTCCTCTGTCCAAACACAGAACAGCTGCCAGTGCAGGCACACACACACACACACACACACACACACACACAGGGATTTACTCACGCGCATCATTAGCATAGCATGCTGCTGATAATCCTCCAGCCGCAGCATTTACCCGGGCTCCTTTTCTCTCTTAGCTATGGAAACTGTTGCCACAGTAACAAACACTTTGATCCTATTGTCATGGAGTCACTAAAGGGTGAAGCCGAAATTCTGATATTTATAGTTTGAGTAAATGTACTCAGACGCTCTTCTTGCAGCCTAGTGGAGTTGATGATCTTTTTTTTAATTACCTTTCAGACCTACTCCATCTGGATTATGGCAACTGGACAGTCAGAGAACACTTTAGTGAGTAAATCAAAGTAGGGGGATATGTCCCCCCAGGCTCCAGTGGAAATGATTCTCTTGAGAGTAAAACAAAAAAACAGCTGATCAGATGTCTGTGATTTTTTATTTCCTTTTTTTTTATGTTTCGCAGAAATAATTACTGATTACACTCTGTTAAAGTTCTGTCGTCGGAAGAGCATGTTTGCACTATGTCCCATGGATGCCTGATGGAAGTCCCACAGACAGAGCAACAGGAGCGGATTGGGTTGATACACTTGAGCAGCTTGTAAACAGCCTGGAGCATCTCGGGCTAATGTTGTGTGAGTCTATAATCCATTAACTGGGTGACTTAAGGCCAGAAGGAGGACTTTACAAATCATTTTCCAATATCCCCAGAAGCCAACAAAGACTGAAGGGTGACCACTGCAATAGAAACCCCGTCCGAAAAAGCAGTAATCCTACAGCTGTAATTCATGTAAGAAAGACTGGTGTGATGGGGATGTCATTGGCTTTCATGACCAGTCGTTTAAACGGATTCAAACTGTGTTGGGTATCGAACCCAAATCTCAGTATATGTTTGGCATACAAGGTGCAAATAAGGTGCCATCACATAGCTGGTCAGGTTTGTAATAATATTAACATATCTCTTGATCAGATTGTCAGATCTAACCCTTGTGTTGTCTTAAGGGTCAAAAACCTTAAAAGTATGTTTAACAGCAGAGAAAAGCCCCGTAATGATCTCATTTCAACCTGAAATTTGATAACTTTTCCTAGATTGAGGGGTTGTAACTAGGAGGAATAAGGGATGGCCACTCAGGCAAATAAGTGACAGAAAGCGCCCAGGCCGGGAGCCCAAGGGGAAAAACAAGCCCCCATTTTTGCCATGAGGCTGAGATGCATGATGAGCTAGAAGCAACCGCCTCCAATCAAGTTCTTAATGAATGGCAGTGAGAAAAAGGGCTTAGCTGGCGACAAATCACTGCACCACACCACTGACACTCAAATAACACAGGTGCAAAATGGTAGAAGCTGATTGCAGCACTTCAAAGCCTACCAGGTCTTCTCTTTAACTTTTATTAGGGCAGTCAAAGGCAGGGAAATCTCTCTAACTGCTGCTTAGAGAACCGCTGCCTACATCAGTGAGTCCGTCACCTCTAGTCCATCAAAACTCTGAATATCTTTTGAAAGGTATTATCAAGGCAGAGTGAAGGAAGTCCACAGCAAGCTGAGGGGGGCACACCGAGAAAAATGTTTTTGATGGATGTCAATTTCTCTATTCGTGCTGGGACACGGGATCTCGGGTTTTCGTGGGATCCAGCTGCCACTTCAACTCGAGTGTTTACAGTCCAACCGACATTTCAACCATGTCATGTGATTACACTTCACATGCTATTTTCTCAGACATCAAGTGGCACTTAAATGCCCTTCAGAAATTCCTTTCAGCACTTTTACTTCAACTGATACAGAAAATCCTTTTAGCACTGACGCTTCAACTGCTTTCATATACTTGCTGCAAGTCTTTACTGGTTCCACTTCAATTGTAAACTCAAAGATGATGGAAGTGGAACTGACATTTGAACTGATATTAACTTTTAGGATATACACTTCAGCTGATTAAATGTGTTTAAACTGCCACTTCAACATTTTTCAGTGCCTAAAAGTTCAGCTTCAACTTGATTCCCGTCAATATCATGCCAGACGAACACATTCCAGTGTTTTTTCAATGTGTGCTCCTTTCTGAAAACAAGAAATGTGTGAAGGAAAAAGTCTGTGTGGATTGTCCAGTCTTAATCTTAAAACATGTTCACACACACACACAGACACACACACACACACACACACATACAACTGCCTTATTGGTGGTTCAAATCTTGTCCATGCCCTTGTCACGTCAGGTCCTCTCGTTGCCAAATTGTTCCTCGTTCTGTCTACAGTGAACTAGATTATGGAGTGCCATGGCATACTGTAAGGGACTTGTGTTCAGGCATTTCAGTCTGTCATTTGATATTGATGGTTTGACATGTAAGTCAAAGTTGTGGCATGCAGCATAACACTAACTGCTGGTTTCCTCCGGTGTTGCCATCACATCTATGTGACAGACAGAGGGAAAGTGGTGCGTGTGCTTCCCGCGGCTCAGTGAGCGTGTCTGCAGGCGGCCGGACTCGGCCTGGCCGGCGGAGCCTGCATGGGTGATGGATGAGAATAATTATGTGGAACATCCACTTGCAAGGCATGTGCGGGGAGATGGAGGGGTGGGGCGCAGACGCGTGTTCATGTGATATAATGGTGAAGCATGCCGGTTCATTCCTGGGCCCCCAGTCCACTCCATCACCCCGCACTACCGCTGCCCTCAGTCTCCAATCCTTTACCCGCGGGGAGGTGGGCTCCTGGCCTCGGAGCCAGCCCGGGTTTGAAAACACTTCAGTAACACCACCAGCCTCCAGGCTGCAGGAAAGCAGAAGGAGCGGGGAGGGCAGGTGGCCAAAGTGTTGCCTATAACAAGGACATGAAATCAGCAGGAAACACTGACTGGTGTAATGAAATCATAATTATTCCCTAGTGGGGTTAGGTATTACAGTGATACTACTACTGGACTGCTAGTAAAACTAATACGTGTTGCTACTTGCAGGACTTAATTGTTGAGAGTTTTAACTATTTAATTGTCTGGGCAGAGAATCATCACAAGGTACAAGATACATGGGGTTTCTGAAGCTTTCAGTCACATCTTGTGGCCTTCCTTGGTGTCGCCCAGTTGTTATGGAGACGGTTCAGTTGTCATGTGACTAAAACATCCCATTCTGGTCACATGATAACAGGCACGTGGGAGGGAGATGATAGGGCCCTATCAAGGCGCAAAGGTCAAAGGTCATCAACCTGTGGACGGCCGGACCAAGATCAGGGAGGCCACAAGCAATGCCAGGGACCAGAAACAGGGTCTATACGACCCCTCCCACCCCCCTATTTTTAACCACTAGTTATCATTTGACCAAAATTACGCACTTAGGTCACGAGATAAAATGTATCTAACTTCATCCAAAGGTTCAGAAACACCAAACAAAAGGACCTTTTCAATGATTTTTTTAAATTGCTAATTCTGAGGTCAAGAGTGAACTTTCAAGCTCAGCTGTTTAATTGTTTAATACTTTGGCTCCGTAATTAATTAAACTCAATTGCCCATTCTATTTTTTTATTATTAAATTATAAAATGAAAGAGAAAGAAATTACATTTAAAGTACGAGAATAAGTGAACAAAGGCCTTATGGGCTTTTTCTGCCACATTTTTACAAAGACTTGCTAAAAATGGATCTGACTTGAAGGAAAAAGTTTATTTGGATTTAGTTTTTTAATCATTTGGTTGAAAAACATGAACTTAAAAAAACACAAGCCAAACACAAGACTAATCAAGGACAAATTATAAAAAACACTGGGTAGTTGCCCCCCTGGTTGCAGAGGATGAGAGATTCGTTGACTTTGCCTCGTTATTTGGTGTCTAGTCTTCATTTAGTTTCTGAAGAAGACACACTTTCTCTTTGTCTCTGAAGAGGTTTGTTGGAACGAGCTGATCCGGAAATGACATCGCTCTCTGTTTCGCCGTCACAGTTCTCCCTGAGGAAACTCTTACCTGACAACGGGACCGGTGGCTCCCCAGCAGGGAGCATTAATCTTTAGTGACAGCACGGAAGCTGCTGCTGACGAAGTGAAGAGGAGGAGCTGATTGAAACGAATGATATCACTGAAATGATGACCTTTTTGCACAACTTATCAGTAAAAGTTGTCCGCATTTACATTAATTCCCGAGAGACATGCAGCGTCTTACCAACAAGGATTGAATAAAGTAAAAAAAAAAAAAAACTGAAACCGAAATAAATAAAACGAGAAGAGGGCTTTCTCTTCTCATGGCTCATATCTCTGCTCAGGTTGAACGTGTTGGACATTATGTGAGGTCCTTGGACTCCAGAACCTCACAAAAATGGCATTTGTGCTACCCGGGCAGGTTCAACAATGCGTGAGAAAGATGTCAATGTACACTGCTAACACATTCCTGAGAAGAGATCTAATAAATGAAATCACCTGCGTGACCCTGGGCACAGGATCCTCGTCAAAAAAGCTTGCTAAAAAGTGGCCAACATATTGTTATCTGACTTAATTTAAGTCTTGAATATAATAATTATGATTCAAAAGTCCTATAATACCTAGAACGGTTATGTATTGAATTTATAGAACAACTAGTGGCGTCTTCTTCTT
>CM022489.1:31001183-31072815 GCA_011952105.1 Coreoperca whiteheadi
AAACATCTAACATGAGCTGTCCCTCTGATGGACTCGTTCCTGATATAGAACAACTAGTGGCGTGAGCTGGCTTTATCAGGTTAGTGGTAAAGTGATGAACACTGTCAATGGAATACTCAAAACACACCCACATCAGGAACACCACACCCTACTTTTTTTCCTTATTCGAATTGAGACACAGGGTGTCGTATGTTGTAGAGATTGTAAAGGCCCTTGAGGCTAATTGTGATTTGTGATATTTGTGCTGTATAAATAAAATTGAAATTGAACTTGAAACTCGAGGGTACTGAATTCAGGGGCCAGTTTTACAGAGAAATTTTAGTCTGTGCTGTAGTGTTAGGCCAGTCTTCATTATGCTCAAATGCAAATTAGACAATTTCACAAGGACGAAGACTGACTTATTTTTAGCCCGAAAAGTTAGCCACCCTACCCCCAGGCTAACTCAAGAAGCTAACCATTCACACAAACTCACACACCGATGAGCGATCGGGAGCAAATTTGGGTTCAGTATCTTGCTCAAGCACACTTCAACACGTGGACTGAGGGAAGCCGGCATCGAACGGGACAACCCGCTCTGCCACAAAGCCACAGCCGCCCCAACATGCACAAGTAGACCGAATGCACTGCACTGCTGATAAACCTGGAAGCTGAAATGTAAAACTGGCAGAATCGGAAGCTGAACTGGGCACGGGCACCACGTCGGTGGCGGCTGATCTAAGGTCTGACTGTCAGTTAGATCTAAGCCACAGTCAAAGCCTATCTTTGTGAATCCGGCCCCGGGAGTCCTCATAGAGAGCCGGACTCATGAGGCTTTTCCGCTAGCTTCTGTAACTCAATGCAATCTCTCGTTCAGAATTTCTATTATCAGTCTTTCTGAAGAAATGAATTAAGTGTTCCTGGAATTTACTTTCCATATTCAAAGACATATCGGCATCTACTACAGCATTTAGAAACATTTGTGGTTTTAACTAAGTTAAACAACTCTGAGCACAACTACAGCTACCATGAAGACTTACAAGCTCGGCAGCACAGGTACGTGCGTCATCGCAATGCTTCATCCATATCCATACAACTCACCAACACTTTTTCCTAAAGTCATCTTTCCATTTTTTTAAATTTTTTTAATTTTGTTTGCTATGATCTCTGCCGTCTAAAAACACTTACATTTTGCTCCGCTCTGCCCTGTTGTTATTAGAGTTATTAGAGACATGTCTGAGCTAACCAACTCAGCCAGGGACTCTTTTGTAAGCCATGAGATTTCGATCTTGTTGCCGAGGCCTAGGGATTATGGGAAATGATGTTCGATGAAAGGCAGCTAAAAAAACTGAAAAAAATAAACAGCAATATTAGATACTTTTTTCAAAAAACTACCATCCTCATTTAAAACATATAAGTGTCCCCGGGTACACGATAGACTTTTCATAGATTTTTGTGGGAACTACACGACAGAATTACTGGATTAGTTACTCTTTAAAAGAGCTGGTCATCGTCATCAGAGACTTATATTTTCACTCCAACCTGACATTGACACAGTAGGTTGGGGTCAGGTTGTGCTCTTGTTTCCACTCACTGGCTTGTAAAAAAGTATTTCTTGTTACATATCCAATTTCCCAACAACTAGATTCCAAGGCAATGTCAAGCCTGACTAAAGCCTACTGCCAGCTGCTTATACAGAGTTCAAATTGGTGTCAAGACGTCTTGACGGCGAACACGTGTTCTACCCCTCTTTGATTAACAACTTCTCCCGAAACTAAACCACAGTTTATTAATCAAAGTTGTTATTTATGATTATCTTTGATAATTCTGATAGCCATAATTAAGTGATTGCACCGACACAAAACGTTATAAATCCCTCTAGAGGTTTTTTTAAGGGAAATGTATCGTTTAAGCTATTAATCGGTAAAATAGTTGATAGATTAAACTTTAGTGGCAGTTCTACAAAAAACATGAGTCAGACGATCAGGCGGTTTGTAAAGCGAGCAACAGTTGATCCAGATGATCTTAACCACTCATTGTACAGGAAAAGCATGTTCACACTATTACAGCATATGCAGGAGGTAGAAGTAGGAAGTGGGTCTGTAAAGTGTAATGGCTGTTTATAACAGACCATTTTGGGTTATAATTTCACGGTTTGCCTTTGTTTTCTCTTCCAAATAAATTTGGCTAACCATGGAGGTTTGTTTACGACCTGTCTGAGTTTCTAAAACCGTCGGACTTATTTTCAAGTGCGGTTGTTCGCAGATTTTTCAGTCTGAGGGACTGGTCAAACTGAATACATTTCACTGGAATCGCTGTGATTAGTGGATTCGCTAATGGGGGGGGGGTCAAGTAAATCAGCGCGGGAACTTTGACGCACACATTTGCGCCAATAGCAAACCATGCCGACTTTTGAGGGAGCGCAGAGCCAGAGAAGGGACGGAACAAAGGCGCAAAGATTAGTTTTATTTGAAAAAATAACAAGTGAGAACAGCGAGAACAAAAAAATAAAAAATAATGAGCAGTTAAGGGCCCTGTTGCGCCAAGCAATGGGCAGAATCATTTTGCCATTTCACTTTTTTGTGGGTGTTTTTTAAGCGCCGATAAGAAGGACATCGTTTAAAAAGCGCAGGTATTCCTGTGTGAAGAAATCTAACACCAGATAATTTGGGAAATGTCAGATTTTGGCCCATAAAGAGAATTCCCCCCTGAGCTCGTTTTCCATGCCTTGTGGTCGCTCGCTGCGCTGCTCACTGTCTCCTCTTTATATGACACTGGTGATGAAGGCTGCTGAGGGGGCTTGTTACACAGGAGTCCAACTCCAACCCTTCAATTCTACACTCTGAAACATCGCTTTAGTCAGAGATAACTTTGGAGTCTGAATTTCAATTATATTTCTTCACCACTTTTACAGTGTGGGGGGAGAAAGTTTCCGCATGTGGTCCCTGGCTACTTATGAGACAGCTTGTTAGTGCCAGTATTTCTCCTTCAATCCAGTAACCCCCCCACCCACCCACCAAAGACAGAAACCAATGAGTCGGCCTGCTGCTGGCAGTGCCTGTCACTCTCCACTTAGGAATCGGCAGCGTGCCATTTTCAGCTCGAGCCAAGGCCCCATCACATTCAAACAAGTAGCTGAGAAATACCAAGGCAACTCCTTTTAATGACCAGCGTGTCCATTCACCGCGGTGGCCTCGGGGTCGTGAGACAAGCACAGATCCCAGGAGGGGGTTTGAGGGGTGCTCTGTCTAAAGTTTCACAACATATTGTCAGTGTGCGAACATGAGGCCCTGGCGTATTATGCTCGCCATTTAGGTAATCCCATCTGTAACGTAATAGCCCGTACTTGGGCAGGAAAACAAAAGGCGGGGGGGAGCTTAAGAACACCGCGTCGGATTCTGTCACATTTATCTGCAACATTCAGCACTGCCATAGATATGGGTGAGCCAACATGAACCACTGAAATCTAATCGTAGACACAAGCAAACAAGTCAGGTAATGTGACCACCGTCATTTAAACTTAACCGAACATTAGCGGTGGCAGTTCATAAGACACTGATGTAAATGGCCTGTACTTGTATAGCTCCTTTCTAGTCATCTGACTACTCAAAGCGCTTTCACACTACAGATCACATTTACCCATTCGTACACTGATGGCAGGAGCTGACTGCCCATCAGTACAAATTAAACTAATCATTCACACACACTCACACACCGAAGGCGCAGCTTCGGCAGCATTTTTTTTTGGGGCTCAGTGTCTTGCTCAAGGATACTTCGGCACATGGCTGGGGGAAGCCGGGATCGAACCGCCGACCTTCCGATTGGTAGACAAACCGCTCTGCCACCAAGCCACAGCCGCCACTAATGTAACAATTTTGGAAGGTATGAGGACTTGGTGCGAGAGACTTTGCAGATGACTGAGGAATAGTGAGTTAGTCCCTCTCATGCAGATTCAACCAACCCTTGCGTTATTTGCATTCATTTTGTCCAATCCTCGCGACGTTTCTGCGAAGATCGGTTCAATCCGAAAGGTGTCGCCAAATATTCCCCATCACTGCTCACCCGAGGACAACTTTTACAAGTCCAGGTCTAAGAAAGTCAAAAAAACATCTACAACAGATGAGATTTCTTGGAAATAAATGAAGGCCTGGGGGAGGCCTTCATTTCTGTCCCTTGAACTCGTCTTCTCGGGCTCTCCAAACGAGCTCCCCCGACTTTGATTCTTAGCAGATCATTCTAGTCACTCTATACCTAAAACTGAATCAAAGTTGTCTTGATTTTGTAACCCACGGGGCTCACCACCAGTCACCCACCAAAACAACATTTCTGAAACGACGTCTCACTATTAGTGGAACTCATTGCAGATGTTCCCCGTTTCCTTTGACTGATCCTCACCTGCGGGTCCTCGTCAAGTTTGTTCCTGACATTTGTTCAGCTGTTTCTCTGCGGTGGGACCGGATGAACGGTAAGAAGCGCCGTGCGTCTGGGTGCATTTATGTTTATCTGTGGGTCCCTGTGTGTACGGGGACCGCCCAGTTCATCACAGACACAGTGACGCTGTATTGATGACTTGTTTGCTGTCCACAGGTGCTGTATGCTGTATGAAAAGCTTTCGGATCATTAAATCCCTGCAGCATCTGAAGGCAGCAGGACTGATACTGGAACGGAGAGACTGTGGGAGCTGCTGCGGAGCCTGATTAGAAGAAGTGGCTGCTGCACCTGTGCCTGATGAGGACTGGGGGGGGGCTACAAAGCGTTGACATGGAAGGAGTGCAGTGCAGACAGTACTACTGGTGTAGACAGTAAGGATGTGCGGATCCGGACCCGCAAGGACGCATAACTCATCCCCACCCGAACTAATTATTTTCTCCGATTTAGAGATTGGACATTTCTCTCCACCTCTCCCGGTCCCCGTAGGCTATAGGCTTATTTGCTTTCAAATGATGTCGAGCAGCGTGAGCTTTCCAGGTGATTTCTTTACTGTGTGTTGTACTGACGTATGACTTCAATGGTTTACTTTAATGATTATAGGGGCTCGGTCAGTCTTTCCCTTTGCTGAACTGAGTTAGGCATGGTTAGATTAGTCACCCAGGCGAATCATTACTTCTCACTTTTTGTTTGCCATGTCTGGATTTACTTTGTGTTTTCATTGGCATCATCGACATGTGCATACGTCAATCCTCCTGGCTGTGTTATGTATGATTTTACCCAGTGTATTGGACTATAAGCCCAATTAATGTAAACTTGAGTGTATCGATTGTCTGCCTTAATTAGCTGTGTGAATAACATTCAGTGATCTTTAAACATGCTACATAATGTTTATCAAATAATTCATACTGATCATTAGTTAATAGGGATGATTGTCACTCTGGGCGTTTTTCTGTAATTGATCTTTTGTCGTGAGTCTTTGACTTCCTACTTGAACCAGACAGCAGCAGCGGGAGGCCCATTAACAAAACACTTTTCATTCAGCTATCCAACCTAACCCCCAACCCACCAGTGAAAAACGGGAGGAATGGTATTAAATATTAAATATTCCTCCCACTAATTTCAAAGATTAGTGTTTGGATTGATTACAGATGTCACACTCATGTCACACGTTTATGGTTTTATGTTATTTCAGTTCATAATGCTGACCCCCCCCCCACCACCCACCCTGGACACAAACGGACACCCCCCTCTTCTGGCAGCAGGCCAAAAACATAAATGTAAATGAAAAATGTAAATACGTTGCACATACTGTAATTTAATAAAGTATCGTCATGTTGTACATATTCTACTCTATGATTAGTTTGACTATTGGTGAATATTCCTTCATATCTTGTTGTTAATTGTTATAGTTACCACTCTTGACCTGCAGCTTTGTTCCTTTATATTTCTACGTTTATTGTTTCGCGAAGAGAATTCGCCTAACGCTGGCAAGAATTAAAAAAATTACGTATTGTTCCCATTGTAAGGCTGAAACAATGTAAGTAAGGACACTTGAAATGGTTTTATCAGCACATACTTTATCTGATCGACTTTGACAGAGTGGTTTTGACACCCCACATTAATTTTTCTCTATTTAATAACCTCATTTTAGTATACCTGCAAATCCTATGCTTAAAAACTGATTGACAACGAACATCGAAGAGTTCGCCCTAAGAAATATTGAGATAAATCCGTGAAACCTTGTCAATTTCAGACCAATCTTATCAAGGAAATGCTACTACTACTGAGTCTAATAAAACATCGATGACTCTAAACATTCAAAAACTAAAGACTTATTAATTAAACTGTGTCTAATAGATAAGTGTAAACTGCGTTGACTGGTGGTTTTAATACCATAACACAAATGTCCCTTATGAAATTAAGACTCTGTAACTATATTGTACAGACCACGCAGAAAATGGACTCACACAGATTTTCATATCGTAAAAAAAAAAGAAGCTCTGCAGAAGTTAGAAGTGCAAAACGAGGCAGAGAATGTGATCTAGCTCATATCAAGATTTGTCAAGAGTCATCAAATAGTGGCAGAGGTGTGATCGATTGAAATATTGAATGAGAAAATACTAATCCAAATGAATAAATGAAAAATAAAAGGTGTGGCTTGCTCTGTTGCAGGTTTCATGTTTCAGGAACTGCTTTAATTTTACATTTGAACAATGCAGCATCTTACTATAAATGAAGATCGGCCGTTAATGTGCCCTGTTATTAATATATGAACACGTTTTACCTTGGTGATTTTGGGAGGCAACTTTTCAAGTTTTTCACAGCGAGTTACCTCACTGAAACATCTGCCTCTGCACACGCTCGGTGACAAGAGGCCGCAGTGCGTGAGAGCACGCAGGAGTAATGGCGGTTACGGAAGCACGTGGATAAAGCCTACAAATCACCCGAACACTCCATGGGCCCCATGAGCTGAGCTCAGGTCAGGGGCCTTAGCCATACTGGCCTCCCCGTTACGCTACGGGGGCCACAGGTCACTGCAACAGCACAGTACTGTCATTGTACTTACAGTTAGTGCCACCTCCACACAGCATGCAAACAGGAGACCCTTCAGAATGTTCTGCAGGGCCGGACGCTCACACGGTCGTTAAGGGCCACAACCGCAGGCGGGGCACTGAGTTACAATAGTTACTCGGTTAGTATGCGTGTGCACCATCATGAACATAATTGTACCTCAGTGCTGCAATCTAGTAATATAAAGTAATGTAAAATATATCATTTTACATTTGTGGTTAACATTATACAGGGCGGCCGACACAAGCTCTCATGCTGCCCGAACAATTCTCACGCCAAGTAAGGGCAAGCCTCAAAGCCCCTCCCTCATGAAAAGATAGAAGTATATGTGTCACATAGGATCAGGACAAAGTCTGAACGTCAGGCTTTTATTTTCCCAGAGCTCAAAGCACACAGAACAAAAAAACGCCTTTCATGCACAGTATGTAGAGTTCTGCCTCACTTTGCTCCTCAATCTTACATCTAGGACAAATTGAAATGTTCATGGAAAACACACCAAGCTCAACAAGGTGGACAAACATTGGTAGCGTCATGATTTGTCTACCTTGCTGAGCTTGTTGTCCTTATTTTTGGCTGTATTTATGTCTACTTCTGTGTATCCACATTGGGAGCAACGGAAAACCGGAGTCCAATTCCTTGTATGTGCGCAGTAAAGCTGATTCTGAACATTATTTTTGCGATTAAACAGGTCAAGTTGGATTAATTCCCAAATTGTTTGATGCTAGAACCGCCCCTGGAGGTGAGCGGGCCGACTCCAATACACAAAGTCAAATCATCACCATGCACTGGTATTTCTCCTAACTCTCACCAACAGTCATTGGTTAATAGCTTAATTTAGCTGCCAAGCTGTGAGAAGATGAACGGCCTTTCTAGTAGTCACCTCAATCACACAATCAATAAGAAAAATACGACACATCCAGACAAAACAGTTCAGCTAAGAACTCCTTCCCCCTCTTCTATTTCTGGTTTTCTCCTTCATTTTTCATACAATGTTGCTGTTTGTGGATGTAGCTACCTGCCAACCCTCAAATAAAGTAAGAGATTAGTTCATTCACTTCTGAGCAGTGATTTGGTGGTTGGTAAAGGGAGTGTTTTTGGGGCCACAAACAAAAGTTTGTTATAGGGCCACCAAAAATCCCAAGGTCGGATCTGCTGTTCTGTCCTGCTGCTGAGTAATTCCAACCCAGAGATCTCCCTCCCCTGTTGGACTTCATTTTCAGCGGCTGAAGTTGTAGCAGGTGTGCCAGTTGGCTCCAACACTGGCTTGACTATTGATAACTGCTCTCTTAGCAAAAAGAGTGTTATATGCATGGCTGCCGAAGACATGAAGCAGTCTAGTGATAGTGCCCACTGCAGGGATGTGGTGAGGGGGCGCCATGGGCTGTTCGTGTCAAATTTCCGTCAGCGTTTCCTTCTTGACTCTGTTATTTTTACCACAGCGCCACAGTCCTCAAGAGGCAAATTCAGACAAATAATCAACTTGGAATCAGACGTGGTTTGCAAATCTTTCCTGGCAGCCAGGAGGCAGCATATGAGACAGAGATCCCTGTGTACTGTAGGTGCAGCAGTCGGAACGCAGCAGCAGAATGTCTGCCCAGACCCGGACAGTGCAGGGTATCTACAGGGAGCAGAGCCAGACATGCTGCAGCCCCCGGGATCACTCGCGCCATCGCCCGCGGGGCTTTCACGGGTGACCCCACGGGTGCTGCGTATCACCGTGTCACGCTGTAGCTCAATGTAGCACGGCCCAGTTACCCTGAGTGCTGGACTATCACTCAACACTGCAGCAAGAAAGAGATCTGCAGATCACTATATAAGCATTAGGATGGAGGCTTGCCGGTGGAGGTTTTTAGTATGTCTAGGTTACATACAGCAATTGTGTAACAATATTTCAGTGACTATATTTCAGCATGTAGTTAGGACTTGCTACATACTCAGATACTTCTTTACGGTTTGAGGCAGGCTCTGTTTTATGTTGTGATTTGTCGCACGGATTGAACATTCCTATCATACTTATCATTATCATATTGGAGATTTTGTGAATATTTCTGTTTGAGGATGATTGCGGTGCAACTGAAAAGACGATTTTCAAAACTGGAGTCAATGTACTTTTGAAAGTGAGTTTGCGAACATAGGCTGCATATGGTCCTGATGTGTTTGAACAGCATTTCAGTGCTGTTAACATTTACTGCACGCTGAGATATGGTCATTAAATGTCATATAGACGTCTATTTTTACACTCAGTTTTAGATGCCAGGCAAATGCAAGTGTGGTAAATGATGAAAGAATGGATGATGCTGGGTAAAATGTAATAGTGTTAAAATACTGATTCTTTTCTCCACTCCAACGCATAAAGATAAAAGAACATAGTCCTCATTGGCATGCATTAATATTTCTATCTCTCCTGGATTGAATTGGAGGCAGCTCTCTATATTTACCCGTTGCCATGGTGAATTGTAGTATCAGCGCTAGGGTCCATGTAGACCTTCGTAAACATGGACGCATGACGAACTTTATGCCACTTGGAAACCTGAAGCTGCAGGCTGCAGAGAGCATCTTTTGGGAGGAGGAGCCAAGCGGACGTAGGCTTGCGATGAGTGGTGAATGCCTCGCGTTCTGACCATATTCAGAAATCCGTCTCTGCATCGATATCCTGACTAGCCATGAAGATCGTGGTTCCTCTGGGTTGTTTGGGAGACTTGTGCCCCTAATGGTATTCAGCAATTGAAATCATGCTGTTTTCATGACAAAATAAAATCAGAAAATCAAAAACAACAAAACAAGAAAATCCAGTAGATCTAATTGTGAAAATACAAACAAACCCATCTACATGTGTGGAATCAAATCATGTTACATATTGCAATTACCGTGAATTCAGCCTACGGGCTTCCAATATACCAGCTGACTGTGTAGTACAAATCACTTCCTCACAAACACGACTCGATCTGCATCATATCCAAACGGCAAACTGATACGTCTGGCTTCAAGATATCTAGTAATATCAGTTGGGAAACCAACTTTTTTGTTTTACATCCCACACTTCTCATCATAATTATATATACTACAATTTCACCTTGTCATCAGAATTGTATGTACTATGATTTTATGCTATGAATCTATTCTGTACTTACGACATCTATTGCATGTCTGTCCGTCCTGGGAGAGGGATCCCTCCTCTGCTGCTCCCTGAGCTTTCTATCATTTTTTTCCCTGTTAAAAGGGTAGTTTTTCCTTGTCCGAGTCGAGGGTCTAAGGACAGAGGGTGTCGTATGTTGTACAGATTGTAAAGCCCTTTGAGGAAAAATTTGACTTGTGATATTGGGCTGTATAAATAAAACTGAACTGAATTGAATTGCATTGTTTAAGGCAGTGCAAACATTAAGACATTGTGTCTTTTAGGTTTTAGGTTTCGGACACCGATTTTGCAAGCCATGGCTCCTGGCAACAGAATTACAAATATGTTTGCAGCGTGACCAGTTGTCTGCTGCTTGTGTTGCTTCCCTGTGGTCCCCTGAGGCCTCCAAGTGCAGCTCCACAGTGGCATGACTACAGATTAAAATGGGCGATGGCGTCGTTCATCGGCCCAACCTTAGTATGACATTGGTTCTGCATTGCATTAAACAGCAGCAATAATAAAAAATAAAGGTATATGAACATTTGGAAGTTTGGGAAGTTCTGTCATATTTGTTCCTCCTGATTAATTGACCCTCATCCACACAATATCACTGGGGGCTGCTGGCCAAGAGTGTCCTCCCAAGACTAACAACAGCACTAGGCTCAATCTTTCCCTGACTAGTTATCCTTTTAGCTATGATAGCGAAGGCTCCCTAACCTTAAGACATTTGGGTTTTTTTTAAAAACCAAACCACATCAACCAAGCCGTTTCTGTGTCCAAACCAAACCAAATCTTCATCTCAGAGGTGACAAACTACATATAAGTGGCATGTCCTAAATCCATACCACACAGAATGAAGGATTTTCAAACTAGACCGTGTGCACGCTAAATGCAGTGGATTTTTGTGTGTGCTGTTGATGGACACTCTTCTCCCACGATGCAATGCACAAAGGAAATGGAGGAGCTGCTCAGCGCTGGAAAAACAAAAATCGAATAAATAGTCTGTGGCAGTGAAATAGTTCATGAAAGATCTTGGAAAACAAGTTTTATATCTTAAGAAAGACTTTGTGCTTTCTCTTTTAGAGGTTTAATTGGCAGTGGCATTCCAATGTCCCGGTTTAATTGACGTCCGACAGTACACATATTGTATTGTTCCCAGAATAAAGCGGTTCAACCTGCAATAACTGATTTTCTTTTCAAGTGGAAACTAGTTGAACACAACATTGACATATTACAGTATTTCTTTATAAAGCTGAGGTTTCTAACGTTCCTATTTGCACATCCAGCAGAGCGTCGGCATGTAGGTTTATGTCCACCTGATGAATGCGAGCCCAGTACTGACTCTCCTTTTAGCTCTGATTTGGTCTCCAGCAATCCCTGAGGAAAATATCTGGCTCTCTAGCTGCTACAAGCTTCACTACGTCCACCAGCAGGTCTGTTTATTATGTGTCTGTCTGCAGTTTGGCGCTGAGCAGGTAGTGCGCAGTGGCTTTGTTAGAGCCTTTTCACTGAAAACCGCCGCCTGCTGCTGCTGCTGCTGAAAACAACCGAAACAAGGAGCCAAGACCTTAATTATGTAGACCGAGGGCTGATATTTCAACTTGATTCTCCTTTGGATCGTTTTTATGAAAGACTAAAGATAAAATGGCAAAACCACATTAGCATTAGCATTCTTCCAGTTGGAGCCTTTTTGCAGGACTGCCAAATTGTTAGGGATTTCAAAAAGGTCACAGAAATATTGTGGGGATTGGTTGAGTGTAAAACGGATTTTTGGTCTATTAGTGTCAATAAATCGTTTTCATAATGGCTTAATCTATGGCTGTTAAAGGCAAAGTCAAATAAAACGTCATTAATTACATCTGCAAGTTAAGAGATTTCTGACATTTTCAAAGTAACTGTCCCGATGATGCTGATGGTGACATTTCTTCTCAGCTTGAGTCACGGTGCAACAGTCCCTGTCGGTCAAAGGCTCAGCTTCATTCACTTGCTGGGTTTGTGGCAGCAGTGCAGCTTTCATTTATCTTTCATAATGGGTCATTTATCGCTGCTAATCCAGCCCAGGCCTCTCAGACAGCACTACTCTCTCCCTGCGCGTCGAATGGCAGGGTGTGATCTGGCCTTTGGAGGCTTTTTGGGGCTTGAATAGCCAAAGAGATAGATGACCTCCATGCAGGAACAGGACCATAAGGAAGCTAATTAGCCGTATCTTGTCCCAGGCTGCTGGTCGGCGGAGTCATCCTGGGTTAAATCCCCCCATGTGACAATATTTCCAAAGTATCCTTGAGCAAAAATATTTAACCTATACCTGCTCCAGAGGCACAACAAGACCCGGCTCACCCTGCCTTCCACGCAGGACATTTTCAAAAGAAGACAGTTCCCCCTCTGGTAGGTAATAAAATGCTGCAAAAAGTCACTCAAACCGCCAAAAATATAGCCTATATAATACTGAGGTGGAGGGAATGTTGAATGGTCAGTAAAAATGTGCGTTAAGCCAATATATAACGTACATAAAATACTAAACAAGAGATAAAAGTTAATAAATATCTTAAAGGTGGACTTACGGATTCGTTGATCCACGCTTTTTGGGATTGTTGCGAAATTCCGAACATTTGATTTTAACTAGAACATTGGTTATCAGAGATATGGGGGCTGAAATGGGACATGATAAGAAAAGGGTCAGAATATAGCGGGCCTATTGTTGTAGTGGTGAAAGATAAAAGATGGGCTCACACGACGGAGATGACCTGTATTCGAAGCGGTATTTATGCCTCGTGTTTATTTGTATTTCACGCACATTGAAGTTGATCAGACATGAAGATGCTGAGCTTGAGCTTGTTCCTTTAATGTATGGAGTGTTGGAGTAGGTTTTGCTTTGGTTTCTGTTTTCTGGGTCTCTCTGTATTGAGAAAGAAAAACAAAAATGGCAAAAATTGCTTTCAATCGGAGCCATCACGCAAACCTACCGGATGCCTCCCGCACCTACACCACCCACCTTCACTGTCAAAGTGTCTCTTAGGTTGGGCAAAAAAACTCCCCTCACAGATGTTGGTTATTGCTGCCACAGAGCGGGCAGCAGAAGCCAGGAAATCAGTGGGAAAGAAATGTAGCACTTCAAATGACACTGTCTGTTGATTCAGTGCCCATCGGCGCAGCCAGCAGTGGGGCCACAGAGCGGGCCCTCCTGAGGGTCACCATCAACCAAAAAGAGAAAGGTGTATGATGCTTTCAGCGGAGAGGCATACAACTCCCACGCGTGAGAACGCGCTCATCTCCGTCTGCATTGCACTGGCTTCAGCTCTGGCTGTCTTCACCATCTCCCTGCCTTAAGCTCTCTCCGTCGCTTCGCTTCACGACTAATTCTGCCCCCTCATTAGCCAGAGTCCCGCTGTCGCGTCTGCATCCCCTCTCCCTCGCTCGCCCATCGCTCCGCTCTCAATTACTGCTTTTGCCTGTTTTGTCCCGCCCGTTCTCTCTTTAGCACCCACTCGCTCCGTTAAGTGACGAATTCAGAGAGGCCAAGTGAAGCGTCACAGGAGAGTTTTGTTTCAAGGAAAAAAGGCAAACCCACCACTTGAAAATAGTGACACAAAATGGTGCCTTGACTAGAAGTAGGTATCATAATGAAATATTGTCAGCTTCTTCAGCTTTTCCTATTTGGAGGATAAAACCATCTGCACTTGCAAAACGCTGACATGAACTTACGGCCTTGTGGAGCCCATTGATACCATTTACACAGGTTCATAACCAGCACATTTCTTCTTGGCTACGCCCACTACGAGTACTGAAACAATGGACAATGCTAACATGCTCATGTGACGACGTGCTGACGACGTGCTAAAGTAAGCGTTTTGTCTCCTTTCTGGTTACAGGTGTTTGTTTGTTACCTGTAGCTTGTAGTTTGCTGCTCTAGCTCAACACAGCTAATTTGTGCGACTCTTCATTACATTGACTAACTATCTGCTATAACAAATAGCTGTTACATTTGAACGTTTATTAGTTTTGCCTAAGCACTTACGGCGCTTCAGTGTTGCTAGCAACAAGACTCTACCTTAGCAGCTAGCAATGGCTTCTCTCCCTCTCTCTCCTTCTTCCTCTCCTGCTCTCTCTTGCTCGGTGTGTCAAATGTTTAGCTATTCCTCTGCCTCCTTTACTGATAATGGTACATGTAATAAATTTTGTTTATTTGTAGCGTTGGAGGCGAGGCTTAGTGATTTGGAAACGCGGTTCCGCACCATGGGAGCTCAGTCGGTAGTTGCCAGCCAAGCCCCAGTAGCCGGTGCGGACCGACTAGAGCTAGCTACTGTTAGCCGTTCCCCGGCAGCTCCCGAGCAGCCGAGAATCCAGGGCGGCTGGGTGACCGTCCGAAGGAAGCATAGCCCTAGGCCGAGGCCCACGGTTCACCACCAACCCGTTCCCGTTTCCAACAGGTTCTCCCCACTCAGCGACGCACCCGCTGAGAAACCAACTCTGATTATTGGCAGCTCCATTTTGAGAAACGTGAAGTTAGCGACACCAGCGACCATAGTTAAATGTGTTCCTGGGGCCAGAGCGGGCGACATTGAATCATATTTGAAACTGCTGGCTAAAGATCAAATACAGTAAGATTGTTATTCACGTCGGCGGTAATGACACCCGATTACGCCAATCGGAGGTCACTAAAATTAATGGTGAGTCGGTGTGTACATATGCAAAGACGATGTCGGACTCCGTAGTTTTCTCTGGGCCCCTGCCAAATCTGACCAGTGATGACATGTTTAGCCGCATGTCTTCATTCCGTCGCTGGCTGTCGAGGTGGTGTCCAGCAAACGATGTGGGCTTCGTAGATAATTGGCGGACTTTCTGGGGAAGACATGGTCTGAATAGGAGAGACGGCATTCATCCAACTTTGGACGGTGCAGCTCTCATATCTAGAAATCTGGCCGAGTTTATTAGTGGACCTAAACCATGACAACCAAGAGTTGAGACCAGGAGGCTGAGTTGTAGTCCTACACGCTTCTCTGCGCTTCCAGAGCAGTTACCCACCCATAATCCCATAATGTAGGTGTCTGCCCCCCGGCCACTGAAATTTATAAAATCAAAAGCTAACAGACGAGGAGTTGTACATAATAATTTAAAAAAAATTATCACAACAGAAATAGCACCTCAAAATAAGAGAATTAAATGTGAACTCCTAAACATCAGATCTCTGTCATCTAAAGCTGTACTAGTAAATGATCTGATATCAGATTATCACATTGATTTATTTTGTCTCACTGAAACCTGGCTGGGTCATGAAGAATATGTTAGCCTAAATGAATCCACTCCGCCCAGTCATATTAATACTCACATTCCTCGAGGCACCGGCCGAGGAGGTGGAGTTGCAGCCATCTTCGACTCAAGCCTATTAATCAATCCTAAACCTAAACTAAATTATAACTCATTTGAAAGCCTTGTTCTAAGTCTTTCACATCCAACCTGGAAAACACGACAGCCAATCCTATTTGTTATAGTGTACCGCGCTCCTGGTCCTTATTCAGAGTTTTTATCTGAATTCTCAGAATTTTTATCAGGTTTAGTCCTTAAAACAGATAAAGCAATTATTGTAGGTGATTTTAATATTCATGTGGGCGTTGAAAATGATAGCCTTAGTACTGCGTTTATCTCATTATTAGACTCGATTGGCTTCTTTCAGTGTGTACATAAACCCACTCACTGTTTTGGCCACACCCTCGACCTTGTTCTGGTATACGGCATTGAAATTGAACATCTAACAGTCTTTCCACAGAATCCTTCACTATCAGACCATTATTTAATAAATTTTGAACTCCTATTACTGGAGTACACACCAGTAGTCAAATACTACTATAGTAGATGTCTATCTGATAGTGCTGTAGCTAAATTTAAGGAAGAAATTCCATCTGAATTTAACTCAATGCTATGTCTTAACATAACAGAGGACTCTTATGCAAATTTCAGTCCGTCCCAAATTGATCATCTTGTTGATAGTGCTGCAGGTTCACTGCGAACGACACTTGATTCTGGGTAGCTCCATGGTATAACGCTGAAACCCGCAAATTAAAGCAAACATCATGAAAACTTGAAAGAAAATGGCGTTCCAACTATCTAGGAGAATCTTGTTTAGCCTGGCAAGATAGTCTTAAAATATATAAGAAGGCCCTCCGTAATGCCAGAGCAGCCTACTACTCATCACTAATAGAGGAAAATAAGAACAACCCCAGGTTTCTTTTCAGCACTGTAGCCAGGCTGACAGAGAGCCACAGCTCCATTGAGCCATGCATTCCTGTAGCCCTCAGCAGTAACGACTTCATGAGCTTCTTTAATGATAAAATTTTGACTATTAGAGAGAAAATTAATCACGTCCTGCCCTCAGCTGGTGCCAACCGATTTTCAAGCATAGAGGCGTTGGAGGGAGCTGTGAAACCTGATGTGTACTTGGACTGCTTCTCTCCTGTCAACCTTATTCAACTAACGTCGACAATTTCTTCATCTAAGCCTTCGACCTGTCTCTTAGACCCAATTCCAACTAGGCTGCTTAAAGATGTTCTACCATTAGTTAGTACGTCTTTAGTAGATATGATCAATCTGTCTTTACTGACAGGTTATGTACCTCAGTCCTTTAAAGTAGCTGTTATTAAACCTCTCCTTAAAAAGCCCACTCTCGATCCAGGGGTTTTAGCCAACTATAGACCTATATCTAATCTTCCCTTTATCTCTAAGATCCTTGAAAAAACTGTTGCTAATCAGTTATGTGACTTTCTAAATAACAATAGTATATTTGAGGATTTCCAGTCAGGTTTTAGAGTGCATCATAGCACAGAAACAGCACTGGTGAAAATTACAAATGACCTTTTAATTGCATCAGACAATGGACTTGTCTCTGTACTTGTCTTGCTAGATCTTAGTGCTGCATTCGATACCATTGACCATCAAATTCTATTACAGAGACTGGAACATTTAATTGGAATTAAAGCAACCGCGTTAAGCTGGTTTAAATCCTATCTATCAGACCGATCTCAGTTTGTTTATGTTAACGATGAATCATCCAAGCACACCAAAGTTAGTCACGGAGTTCCACAAGGTTCTGTGCTTGGTTCACTTCTATTTACTTTATATATGCTTCCTTTGGGCAATATTATTAGAAAGCACTCCATAAAGTTTCATTGTTATGCAGATGATACCCAGTTATATTTATCGATTAAGCCGGATGAAACTGATCAGTTAGTTAAACTTCAATCATGCATTAAGGACATAAAAACCTGGATGACCAGAAATTTTCTGATGTTAAACTCGGACAAAACTGAAGTTATTGTACTTGGCCCCGAACGCCTCCGAGACTCTCTGTCGGCAGATATAATTGCTCTAGAGGGCACTGCCCTGGCCTCCAGCACCTCTGTGAGGAACCTCAGAGTTATCTTTGATCAGGATCTATCCTTCAACTCCCACATGAAGCAAACCTCACGGACTGCCTTTTTTCACCTACGTAACATTGCAAAAATCAGGCACTTCCTGTCTCGAAATGATGCAGAAAAATTAATCTATGCATTTGTTACTTCAAGGCTGAATTACTGCAATTTCATATTATCAGGCAGCCTGAAAAAAGTCCCTTAAGATTCTCCAGTTCATTCAGAACGCTGCAGCACGTGTACTGACAGGAACTAGGAAAAGAGATCATATTTCTCCAATATTATCTTCTCTGCACTGGCTCCCTGTGAAATCCAGAATAGAATTTAAAATCCTTCTCCTCACCTACAAAGCTCTTAATGGTCAGGCACCGTCGTATCTTACAGAGCTCATAGTACCTTATTACCCCACTAGAACACTGCGCTCTCAGAATGCAGGGCTACTTGTGGTTCCTAGAGTCTCCAAAACTAGAATGGGAGCCAGAGCCTTTAGCTATCAAGCTCCTCTCCTGTGGAATCAGATCCCAGTTCGGGTTCGGGAGGCAGACACCATCTCCACATTTAAGAATAGGCTAAAGACTTTTCTCTTTGATAAAGCTTATAGTTAGGGCCGGCTCAGGAGAGTCCTGAACCATCCCTTAGTTATGCTGCTATAGGCCTAGACTGTCGGGGGACTTCCCATGATGCACCTCTCTCTCTTCACCTCTGTCCTCCTCTCCATCCGTATGCATTCTCATCCCATAAATGCATGTCACTAACTTGACTTCTTCCCCCTCCCGGAGTTTTGTGCTTTGTCGTCCGTCTCTTCTTTCTTACTGTCACTTTCAGCAGGTATTTCAGTGTCCGGAGATGTATCTGGATCTGTGACTATGGCGACCTGCTGGGGCAGTGCTGCTGTGTCTATGGTGCAGGGGACGAGTGGCTCGGGTCCTGCTCGTTGGGCTCCACCTGGAGCTGCTCGGTTGTCCGTCTGGACCCATCATCTTCCCTTATGTTTTACCACCTAAACATTTCTAACATAATCATATATATATATACAACAATTTTGCCATCATGGCTGTATATGTTATAGTTTTGATGCTATAAATCTATTCTGTACTTACGACATCTATTGCATGTCTGTCCGTCCTGGGAGAGGGATCCCTCCTCTGTTGCTCTTCCTGAGCTTTCTATCATTTTATTTTTTGGGTAGTTTTAAAATTGAGGGTCTAAGGACAGAGGGTGTCATATGTTACAGATTGTGAAGCCCTTTGAGGCAAATGTGATTTGTGATACTGGGCTATATAAATAAAATTGAATTGAAATTTGACCACTGACAGAAATGGGTTTTTTTTGTATTAAGCCGCTGCACAATGTAAATGGACTGTACTTGTATGGCGCCTTTCTAGTCGTCCGACTACTCAAAGCGCTTTCACATTACATATCACATTTACCCAGACACACACATTCATACACTGATAGCAGGAGCTGACTGCCCATTAGGACAAATTAAACTAACCATTCACACACACTCACACACCGAAGGCGCAGCTTCGGGAGCAATTTGGGGTTCAGTATCTTGCTCAAGGATACTTCGACACATGGCTGGGGGAAGCCGGGATCGAACCGCCGACCTTCCGATTGGTAGACGACCCGCTCTTCCACCAAGCCACGGCCGCTTAAATATTAGAATTTCTTCCAGAATGTAATTAGGGTGGTAAAGCCCAAAACAGCTTCATTAAAACGAAGACTGATGGAACTCTGTTAGTCTTTGCAGCACGTTAACAAAGAGCAACACCCACAAGTGGAAAAGCAACATTAAAACCATTAAGGGAAAATTGTATTCACCCACAAGACTAAAGGTGTTGAAGGAACAGTCTGCTTTGCTGGGGAAATACACTTGTTTGCGGTCGAATAAAATGATGTCAATGCCTTCATAGGAATACCTTAGTACAGCTTTAAACTAGCTTAGCTCAAAAACTAGAAGCAGAGGGAATCTGTTAGTACAACTCCAGTAACTCCAAAGCGGTCCGAGCCCACATTTGGACGGGATTTATTTCTTTAAGGGCGGTAAGGGGATTGAAATATTACATGCACAGGTCAGTGACCCTAATCCTGTCCCTGGCCCCTATCTATGTAGTGTTTTAGGAATAGTGCGGAAAGTTAACCTTGTACTAAAGCAACCTCCTAGCTCACAGAGGCCCTGGGAAGCCTCCCACGCTTGACTTTCAACGAGAAGAAGGAATACTGCTGGGCGACAGTGTCAGGTTGCTGCAACACCCCGAGCCACACAGTTTTCAGCTGTGGACAGTTGAACTGTTGACTGTTTGAAATGTTAAATAAAAGTGCTAAATGATCTGGGGGTCTACGTGCAAGCGCATATAACCAAGGTTTCTACACAAATAATGCAAGACCAAAACCAATTAATCCGCCACTGGCTGTGGTGCACCTCATGATGTAATCTCCTCCACTGTCCAATTCACTTTCAACTACACCCCTTGTTCATTTATATGCCCTACATGTGGGGAAAAATAATTACTGTAATGTCACCCATTGGGAAACGCATCGTAACATATCGCTCAAATATTATAGCGCAGCCCCTGCTATTATTTGAAATAAATACTAAATGAATAATAAAGTTTTAAGACCCTATAGTAAATTTGACCTGTTGTGATTAAGTCGAGCTGGTTTTATCACAGTAATGCCGCTGACGTTCAGCCAGGAGACCATGATTATGTTCCAATACGTTTTACTTCACTCTCACTGAGGTACATTGTCTTTGTGAGGCGCCATGAGCGCGATCAAAGTTTGATACATGCCCGCCAAAGTAGTCGGTTCTGACAAAATCATCGCTCTTGCAAGGCTGCAATTCCCCCCGTTCCAAAAAGTGCAATGTTGTGAGGGTTTTTCGAGTTCTGAGGAGAGATCATGTTCTGTCCTCTGCATCCCGCACAGGGTGGTCCAGTCTAACACATAACTCAGTTTCTGGGAGGATCTTTTACTAAGATTATATTCATCAATCTGTCTTCATACATCTCTCTGCCTGAACGCCGTCTCTTGGCGACTCCTAACAGGTTAGGACTCTCCTAAATATCAGCACAGATAGGAGTGATTTCCTAAGGTGCTGGAGTCGATAAAATACCTATACCTATAGTTTTTTTTTTGGTCAACAAATACTATGACGGAAAGTATTCGCTGGCAACCTTTTTCTTTTCGCGCCAAAAACAAGACTAGAGCTAAATAAGAAGTAACCTTTGAGAACGAGCGCTATGACGAAATCTGTTAAGGTTTTTGTCAACAAATAAAAACTGAGCGATAGTGAGGAAGCCGGACGAGTGGACAAATGAACTAACTTACTGTTTGAATGCATAGCCGCTGATGCAAAACGCCCTGAATGGTTCGGAGGAATCATAAACTGTAGCCTCGATTAGTAAAACAGTTTCCTCCGCCGCCCCAAACCTGTTGCCCTGTCGTTGATAAGGAGAATCTTGCAGTCAGTAACTTAGGTCTCATGTTATCTCAGTAATGTTATCTGATGCTACTGGTTCTTAGAAGAAACAGATTTACTAACCTTGTGTTCATTCAAATTAAAACTGCACGGCAAACACAAGACTAAAATGTCCCTGACGGACACCGGACTGCATTGGGTTTAGTTTTTGTTATCTAAAGCTTACAAAGATCAAATGACTAAAGCTTACGTACATTTCCAGCCAAAAGGCTATACTAAATCTAAATCATCATCTAAATTAAAGCAGATCAGAAAACAGGGAGGTTTCTTACTGAAATATGATCACATACACTTAATGGAAATAACAGCCTGGATCTCAGTCTGCTTTTCAGGTGATACTGTGTCTTTTGGGCCAATGTGACAGTATGGCCTGATGGTGTTTTAGTGTCCAGAAGGGCTCGTCAGGACGGATTTTAGTGAATTTTATAGCAACCCACACATTAGGGGGCATCATAAACATCACTTTGCATCGTCTTTTCATGGAGGAAAAAAAAAGAAAATCACTTCCAATTTCATGGTTATTAGTTTCACGCACCACACTGTTGGCAAAGAGGAAAATGTGGCCAAATGATAGCGTTACAGTCACGGGGGCATCTCCACGGTGTCATAAAAGTAGCACGCTGCCTGACTGCTATCCAACATTTAATAAAAGGCCAATAGTGAAACAGTATGTCTAACCTTGAAAGCTTTTGTTAGCATTAGTTTTGAAACTAACTCTTTACTCTTAAGTGAAGGTCTTTAATGAAGCCTGTCTTGCCCAACTGCCACCTGCTTCTGTATCTGTATCTGATGTACTCTCCTCCACTGTCCAATTCACTTTCAACTACACCCCTTGTTCATTTATATGCCCTACTTGTGGGGAAAAATAATTACTGTAATGTCACCCATTGGGAAACGCATCGTAACATAACATAAATACTAAATGAATAATAAAGTTATAAGACCCTATAGTAAATTTGACCTGTTGTAATTAAGTCGAGCTGTCTTTTATCACAGTAATGCCGCTGACGTTCAGCCAGGAGACCTGAAGTTTAATTTGCTTCAGTAATTCCATATTTTGCTAATTTTCTGAAATTGCTTTTCAGAAAAAAAATATAAAAAAAATATTAAAAAAAAATATATTTTTTATATATAAAATATATTAGGAATGCACCAAATCCAGATTTTGGGGATTCGGCCGAATACCGAATCCATCGGTTAAGATTCTGCCAAATTCAAAACCGAATACCGAATCCGCATCCTATCAATTTCCCAATTGGTGCATGAATGGCTTTGGCTCGTGTGTGATCTGAAGCCCACTGTTTGTTCAGTGAAGGGCTAGCAAAGCTGGTAATGGTCGTACGGTTAACACAAGTTTTTAGCTGTGACTGTCCTTCCTTTGCCGTACCTGAAGTTGCTGCATTTTGGCTAATGTCTTCCTTCATGCACAACTCGTATTCTTTAGGATGTTTTGTGCACAAATGTTTTAACAGCGGCGATGTTGTGTACCGTTTAGGGTCCTTGCCACCATGAGACAAATCGGCATTGCAAAGTGAACATGTAGCTCGACTCGAAGCGCCTTCTTTTAACTGAAGGTACTGCCAAACAACACTTTTTCTGCTCACAGGTTCCAATTTTTTCACTCCTCCTGCATTCAGTCCACCTTGTAAGCGAACACCTTCCCGTAATCAACGGCAGCGTCATAACGTTGATCAGCGTAGTGCAAGCGTAGAACGTTCGGTGGAAAACAAATCTAAGGTTCGGCCGAAACCGAACGCCGTCAAAAAGTCCAATATTCGGCCCGAATCCGAATCCTGGATTCGGTGCATCCCTAATATATATATATAGTATGTATATCCACACCATTCATCAAAAGCATGGTTGACATGTATACATGTGAATCAGGGAACAGTATTCTGTTTCATTGCTTTGTGCATTAAATATTAGTCTAACGGTGATTATCAGTCTAGCCCGTTACTCTCTTTTAACAAGAAAATGAGTGGTTTTAAAAAGAAAAGGCCTGTTTTGTTTGGTGCAACAGGCTCTGGAGCCCCAGGCTGTGTTTACTGCTGACAATATCTACATGGCAGAATAAGTATAATGGGGTCCTGAGTGATTTGGAAAAGGCTGCCAGAGAGACAGCCCTTTTTTGTGTGCGTGGTTGTTTGTCTATCAATTAGAGTGTCGATTAAATAAATGTGTTTGGGCTCCATCTCGCCGCTGGCAAAGAACAGAGCTGTCTAGAGACACACCTACAGGAGGTTCCAAGCCAAAATCACTTTCAAAACATCCCTGCTCAAACACCATCACGCAGAGACACCGGGCTCTGTTTGGGACTCCGACATCAAACAGCCAAACCACACACTGACATTTTGCTCCATCAAATAGGGAGCATAGCTCAAAGCCATGCCTACTGAAGTGTAGTCGGTGTAGCAGAAACGTGTGTTTGGGAGAGACGCAATGCCTGGCAAAACATCAAATGAACGGTTTGATTGAGATCATAACAAGAAGCACTAACAATACCAGACAATGCGTCCACTGAATATATGAACTAACACTAGTTTGAAATGCAAACAGAATGCACACTTTTTATTTTCCTGCCTGTGTTGAAATCTGATATTGTCACAACACAAATGATGAATAAAACCAACATTGTTACAGGTTAAACATGGGACTCATTTATTGGAGTCCAACGTTTATAATTATGTGGGAGGTGAATTAAAGAAAAAACTAATAATTATGTTGATTGGACTCACTATAGACGAGAAAAAGCAGGAACTACAGGCATTCAAATAAATAAAAATTGCGCATAAACTTAACCAAACCTTAATCATAGCTGTGGCAGATCATACCATTATATCATCGTGACTATATCAGGCACTCACAAACAATGTCATCCTGCCGATTGGAGTGTTCTGTCAAAGGTGCAACAAAGCATGCAACTTTGTTTTCTGTATCCGACCAAATGTTGCTGTGTTTTGACAGCGGCCATTATCATTCCCAGGTATTTGTAACCGCTCTAGAAGACACTAGAAACAATGTTGTCCTGCTGATTGGGGTACAAGTTTAGAAAATGTTACTTTTCTGTTATTATAATATTCCCCTTTCTAGCCGCGATGCGGTCATTGTGATTAGAGGTTTGGAGACAACTACTGGAGTTCATTGTAGTAGATGGACGTGAAAGCTGCCACTGAGAAAGCTACACCCACAGGCTTTCATTCCTCCACGCTGTGCACTTTGTATGTCTGGAGAAGAACTGACAACGCAAGTGACGCGACGCCTGTCTTATGAGCAAAGACATTTATTAAGGTGACATCCGTGCTTCCAAAGCTGCGGCTTGCTTCCACTGCGACAGCACGGCCTCAGCTGAGAACGGCAAAGGCCTCATGCAGCCCATCGATCACTTTCGGCGCCAGAACAATGGGGTTTCTTTCCCCTGACGAACATGAGGTTTATTCTTATAACATATATGTGGTCGCCAAAAGCTGATGCCATCTAAACAGGCCTGATGTCAGTAGGACTTAATGAGAGTATGTTTTCTTCTTTAGCCTTCAAAAGATTGGTTAGATCAAGCTCACACTCCAAGAAAGGATTTGACGAGAGCATGGACACGGGGTGTGCATTCGTTTCCATTTGTTTTGAAAATGTGCTTTACAAATAACAAAATGGATGGAAAAAAATTACCAAACTGAATAGTGATCGAACAAAACAAAGGCAAAAGCAACTTGTGCCCTTCATGAAGTAAATTATTGGGTAGAATATGGATTTGACATTTTGTGAGCATCACCAGGCTCTGTACCAAACAGACAGCTACCTTGGAAAGTTGCAAACCTGTCTCGTTCTCACTCGGACTCTCCAGCACTAGCAACACTGTGCCACTCTGACTGAATTGGCTTGGTTCAAATCAAACTCATGGGGGAATAGCGTACAGAGAGTCCTTAATGTGTTGTCAGTACATATAAGGAGCAGCTCCAATGTAAAGGCAACATAAAGCCTTATTTCCACTGCATGGTACAACCTGACTCGATTCGCCTCTGGTACCAGGTACTGTTCTCAATGTCGTTTTCCCCTGCAGATAGTACCCCCTCACGATATGCAGGATTCATAGCTGATCGCCAAAGTGACGTTGCACGAAACTGCCGTGAAACAGGAGCGTTTGGGAAATCCTACATCAGAGTCCGGACGAGGAGGCAACTCCGGACGCTCTGGTTGGTGCAGGATGGCCGGTGTCGTGCCTGCAGTATTTTAATTCCACCTTTTTAGTATTGGCTCAGCTCGCTTTGAACCTCGACCGAGGTAATACCAAAAAAAAGTGCCAGGTACTATACACAACTTTTGCCAATGGAAATCCAAAAATAAACCGTTCCATGCCACTTGAGCTGTGCCGTATCATGCAGTGGAAATGAGGCCCAGTTCCAGGAACCATGGTGCTACAGGAACTAAACTATCCTAATCTGGAAATTAAATGCCTTTTGTGCATTCCTGTTTGCGTTTCTCTGCATGTGAAGAACGGAGAAGATTAGACAAATTAGACCAATAGCCAATTTAAAAATGATAACAGCATTTGAGATGTAATTTTCCACCACAAGGGAACGGAGCACAAAATCGTCATATTATTCTTTGGATTTGTGATGGATGAAACGAATGTGTGCAAAAGAGACAAATTCTCAGCTGGCAACAGAGACTGAAAACACCAGAGCACCTGTCTCCTAAGTAGCGTCAAACTGCTGACTTATGGTTATTCATTTCTCCTGCAGAACGTAACCAACAAGAAACAAATACAGTTGACATGTTGACAGTTGCAAAGTGGAAATGTTTTGGGGCGTCCAAGGTTCTAAAAGCTAAAGTCCTGGTCAGTTTCTAAAAACAGAAGTAGAGAAGGTAACTAGGTAGCTAGTAGAAGGTTCATTTCATTAAGAAGCTTTAAATCACTGAGCTTAAATTCTATTCCGTGACACTAACGCCAAATGGATGCTATGAAACCAATAAAAAAATCTGTAGTTTAAATTGACTTCCAACAACTACGGCGTTTGATGGCACTTTATCTCTGAATGAAACCACCCTTTCCCATTCACACTCGCTAGTTCGCTGGTACTCCCAGGTTGTTCCCAGACACCCTTTCTCCAGTCAGGAAGCAGACTAAACAACTGTTTTTTTAATGTCAATCATAATTACAATAAATGTAAAAGGAAACTAGCGGTTCCTGGGCCCCTGGAAAAGATCCCGTGCCGGGAACAGACTAACTCACCACCAACAGTTATCAAATCATGTGCCGTTAAGGTACCTCGGACTCAGTGCAACACTGTTCCACTCTAACTGAACTGAGTTGATCTTCTTGATCTCTAACTGAGTCAAGAAGAGTACTTCATGTTGTCTGTGCACATGAGGACCAGCTCTAATGTAAGGGCAGCGCAGATTCACAGGAACACAAAAACCCCTCCAACCGTCCGAGAGTCAGAGAGGTGAGAACCGGCCGGGGGAAGGCACACGTGGCATGAGTGGAAGATTAGTGAGTCTGGGAGGAAGGCAGCCAGGCGGGCAGTCAGGTCTTACCCTCTAAGACAGTGAGCTTGGCGCTGGTGTTGATCTCTCCCACGCTGTTGGTGGCTGTGCATTCATAGATGGCTTCGTCGCGGTGGGTCCTCAAAGGCTGGATGCGCAGCACCGAGCCCGAGCCGTCATCAAACTCAATCACCTGGCCAGACGACAGCAGAGGGGGATTAAAGTAATCATCTGTAACATTTCCACTCAAATTCATATCCGTTTTGTTCCTCTCTGTTGCAGACTTCATACAACACAATAGAGCTTAACTTACTAGAGCGCTTTCCCATTTTCTCAAAGAACAAAAGGAGTTTCAAGCAACTTCTTCCGATAAATATATAACAAGCCTATATTTCATAGCTAGTCCAAACCAATTTCCTGGTTTAACACCCAACTATTTTTGATTGTAGATTCCTTGTGAAGAATTTGGATGATTCATTACATTACTAGACTGTCAAGGCTGCTTTGAAGGTAGGTAGGCAAACAGTTTTTAAATAAGATGAGAAGATGGATATCAATCTCTTAGGGAGAAACAACTAGCCTGACTCAAAGTTGAAAAAATATACTATAGTTATTAGCTTCTGCTCCATCTGTAACTCAATACAATCTCTCACTCTGCATTTCTTGAATTGGTTGTTCTGAAGTCAAACATGTTCTTGGGCTTTATTGTCCGTATTCTATGATAAATGGGCGTCGACCACCGCACTTGCCATTAGAAGTGTCCTTGAGATCTTAACAAAGTTAACCAGCATTTGATTTGTCAGCATACAGGATAGATAGACAAAGACAAAGATAAAGACGTGCAACACACACCATGACCATACCCATGCTAGGGCTTGGTTTTGTCCATACAAATGTATCAGTATCTTTTTAATGTCAGTTTTTTTACTGTACAGCCATGTCCGAACTAACCCCTCGACTCATCAGTGACTTTTTTTTGTCACCTTGAATTTTTCTCCTTTACATATCTTTTTTTCTAGTTCTTGTTTTTCACACTTGTTTTTACTGCAGCCTTAATGAGCATGGAACACTGCATTTTGACAATTGTACCGCATTTACACAGAAGACCTTTTAAAGGATGATTCGACTTTATTAGGACTTGAGTCTCGTGTTCCTAGTTTTGTCCATCACTCCTATCAGCTACGACATGATGTTGATGATGGTGCAGACTGTTGTTGATGATCGTATCAACTAGCAACGATTGAAGAGATCACTTTGGGGGCAGCGTAGCACAATGCTTTAATCATCAGTCTGCTGTAATAATTAGTAGCCATTTTGAATTAAAGCTAGGGTAGGTAAAGTATTTCGGTAAAATCTTGTTATATTTGTTGAAATCTTCTTTACATCCTCATAGCAATCGATAAATAAAATGCTCTCAATGCTCTAAATGCTCTGGGGAAAATAAGACAAAAATCCGGTATCTGTGGCTGTCGTAGGCCTGGAATAAGCCCATCCAATCATTTCATTCGGGGTCTACCTGCCTGTCTACCTGCCTACCTGCATGTCTACCTGCACTGCCTGTGCAGGTCACAGTTTTAGGGGAGTGGCTTTGGAGGGAAGCCTGCAGGGAGGGGGTAGGACTTTTTAGGTTGGATGCTTTCAAACTCATACCTACCATAGCTTTAATAACATCGTAAAAATACGTAATCTCCTAAAAATGTTTTACATTTAGAACGAGAATAAAAGCATGGCATAATGTAAGCTGTAATTTCTTTTACAAGATTACAAAAAGAAACGTTATTGTTTAATCCGCAACGGTGTCTTTCTGGTTGTCTGTTCGTTTGTATTGTTGGTTGGAATGTACAACCTTATGTAGGTGTAAGTTACGCAACTGTGTTTTGTCATCTCAGTTTTGGGTTTCTAAAACTATTTTGAAAAGAAAAAAGACACATGCATCTGTGATCTAATTCAAACACATCTCCCCACCACCGTGAGGGATGGTAACATTAAAAAATGTGCCTAAATTGTGATTAGAAAAGATTTAGTATCTACTGTAGGTGAACTGACACTGCAGGCTGTTATTTATGTTGGTTGCTACCATTGGACTAAGCTTTATCCAGAGTTGTAGATACACTAGTTAATGTCAACTATTTCTGACATTTAGAGAATGTAATTTCAAATGTTTCATTTAATTGGACTCCGCAGCTGTTCATTCCAACTGTCACTGAGCTTTTATCTGCAGTCTAATTTGTCGTCCATCTCCAGTGCTCTTGCTGCCTCTTGTCATTTGCTTGTATACAAGTACCGCAACCACAGCTGCGGTGGTAATCAAACCCGAAGACGACGACAGGACCGTCTGAAAATACAGACGGTTGCCCAAACCTACTGAGATCTGGGGACACAGCAACAACAAAGAGCGGGTCGAGAAACACGAGCAGTCAGACAACTAGTCGGGGTGGACACAAACCAACAGTTTATCCAGATTATCCATACCACTTTATCTGGAGGTCAAAAAGAAAGCACAGGAAAACTGTGAGTGTGAAGTAGGTGCTTAGTTTCTCCATGGATATGGTCATTATTGGATATCATATCTGCGGAACTCTCTGTAGCCCTTTTTAAACAGAGATATGGAATACTGCGATAAAGAATACCCGTCATTACGCCGGCTTTGGCTGCCCCCATACAACGTATACAACGCGATGCGGGTGATAGCGGATTCGTGCGCGCCACATGTTTGTCAGATCGATTTGATGCTAACTGCTGCCCGCTGCGCTTTAAATCTCCCGGTGGTGGGTCGCACACATAACGCGTCTTCAAAACGTCCTGCTCCCGTCACGTCCCGCCGGCTCCCCCATGTTACCCCTCGGTCCGTTCCGCACATGGGCAAAACAGATCCTGTAGGTCAAAGGAGTTTAACGCAAATGTGCCTGTTCAAGAAACTAAAACAGAAATGTTTAAATCACGGTAACAAAATGGTTTTTAATCATTGCAATGTGAATAGTTCACTATTATGTGAAAGGGAATTTACTGAAGTTATAAAATCCTGACACTTCATTCTGCACATGCACGTACTTATTCCTGCCTGATTTGTACCACACACGTTAACATTTTACTTGACGACAGCCTCTGGATGTATACAGAGACAGCCCGTCATTTTTTTTTTTTACTTTATTAACAACACAATATTATAGTAGTCTAAGTTAAAAACTCTATAACAGAGGATTACTGGGATTTCAAAATAATGTATTCTTTTTTATATTATATACTCTGATGCATATTTACAACAACTTTCATAATACTATCTGGAACATGTATTTTTCATATATTGAATGAACTGTGTTGAATGAACACCAAATTAAAACAAAACAGAATGAAATTTTGTTGGTTTTTAATTACAGATGAAGTGCAGATTATCCAAAGATACAGAGGCTGCACCGTTACGTTTCCGAGGATTAAATACCATTTTGTCATCTTGAGTGTTCACAGGATTGTTGTAGCGCATGCATAGGAATGACCAAAACCCCAAATGTGACCCAAGTTGTAATGAACCCGAATTATTCTTCAAATTCAGAGAACGGAGATGGTGGAAGTCGACGGATTTAGTGCTCACCGAGTTTGATCATGCTTGGACTGACCTGAGTCCTAACCCTCAGACCTGCTGAAGGAGGATGTATAGAGTGATGTGCTTGACTGGATAACAGGTATGTGAGGGGATTTAGGAATGTTGGGGGGGATGGGGGGTAAAGACTCTGAGGCCAGGCTGCTGGGTCTTACCCTTCCTGCACTACAGTTTGTGTGACCCATTAAGCCGACTGAAAGGACTCTCATTCTTGCTCTAATGAAGTTGGTGCAGAGCTGCTCTCTGTTCCTGCCATAGCAGGAGGTCAACCCAGCACACAGGGTAGCCATCAGTTTAAGGAACACTTGGCCCAAAGGAGAAACATTCCTTTACTCAGAATTACATTTATTATACGGCTATTGTAAAGTTGCTGTATAATAAATACAAAAAAAGGACAGTAGGAAAGACAACCACAGTTGAGTCTATACTAAAACCAAGTTCAGCCAGTTCCAAGTTCAAATGAAAACAGAGACCATTTACATTTAGATTTACATTGAGTCATTTAGCAGACGCTTTTATCCAAAGCGACTTACATTTGAGGAAGACAATGGAAGCAATATAACAACACAAGGTAACAAAAAGCATAAGTGCATCAAAAACGAGTCTGGTTAAAGCCCAGCACAGTATACAAAGCTAAGGATAGGAAGATAGGAAGGGTCTTTTTTTTTTTTTTTTTTTTATAGCAGAGGTAGAAAGGAAGAAGAGTTAGTGATTGTCAGTCAGGTGTTGAGGGAAGAGACCAGGGACTGGTTTGGGATAACCCTAACCCTGATCCATCTCCAGCTTCATGCTGTTAAGCCCACTCCCGCAGAGATCGTGCATCTGTTCAGTTTAACATTAACCGATATTTTAGCATTTTAGATAAGTGTCGAATTAGGGGATAAAATAGTGCCAACAGTGAACTGTATTGCATTCATGTGCAACTCATTGGCAAGATAGCACTTTATTGATGAGGCTATGAGTCTCAGACCAAAATTAAGAGACTTCTTATCTCATTGATGTCAACATTTGATCTAAATAAGGAAAAACGTATGTTACTGCAGGTTACAATGTGCCCAGAACACACTGCAGTGAGAAGGCATGCCGAATCAACCAGACCATTTTTGGAGGTGTTCTGGAGGTGACCACTGCAAAGTACAAGATGAGGGTCACATGACCAAAGAGGGTGGACGAGCTAGCACTAATGCTAGCAAGCTTCTCCACTGGCTCTAATTACCTTCTTACAGTAAAAGAAATGTTGCTCGCTTCCCCTGCCCTGGCAAGCGGCATGTTTGTTGAGACCGCCAGCTCCACCTAATTTGCAAATTGGGACCCAATCACAAAATGGAGATAAGGGAACACTTAATACTAGGTGCAAATGCAAAGACCCATGATTAGATTACCCAAGATAATGTATCCAGACACAGGTCGCATGTTGATGCCAGGTGGGAATGGGTTCTACGAGTTATCCTAACTCTTGTAGACTGGTCTCTGAAGAGATGGCCACTCAATAGTCTGCACGTCTAAATCCTAAAATTATGATTAATTAGCAGACATTCTAACTATCAGCAAAATATATGTGACATTCCTAATTCATGCATAGACATATGAGGCACATTGCACTGATATAACACCATGCATGATTTGCAAAGCAAAAACTACTAAAATTGGACCCAAAATATTTCTTTGAAAATAGCTAAGGAATGTCAACATCAAGACCACGATCAGTAAATATGACCAAGGTGTTTCCTGTGGGATGGTGTTTTTGGAGAGACACAGATGCTTGTGTGCTTTAAGTCATCTATGTCCTTGACCACTAACTGACCTTGATTAAAGATTCTCTTGCTTTTGTATTAATCAATCACAAGCCTGATTCCACTGATATTTTTTATAAAAGTGTGGTTAAAAGGAGAGGTGGAGAGCCGGAGTGTCTCCCTGCATTGGGAGGAGGTACACCCACCCAACAACGACATGAACTCTGTCTGCGCAGGACTCCCGCTGAGTCACTTCACTTGAAGGCATTTGGGTTGGCAGGCAGCTAATGAGCCTTCCTGCTGCTCCAGAGTCCTGCAGGAAGGCTCATGTAGTCCCATTATTTAAGCAGTTGCTGTGTGCATTAATGCAGCTGCATGCATAAAATGTCTAGATCAGCTGGTCAGCTTACCACGGTGCACAAAGATTCTGCACATTCAAATCCAGAGACTCGACAGAGGAGGGCGGTCTGTTGAGACATGGCGGCATGGTAATCCATCACAAGGAATATTTTATTCGCTTAATTTTTTGTCCAACCGCATCAGGCAGTTGCATACAAAAACACAATACAAAGGTTTTAGTCATCTGTTGACCAGCAACCTTGTTAATCAGTTAAATAACTAACTGTACATAAGGTTTGACCGTTCAACAGTATCATTCTTGAAATCGATGCTTTCCATGAGCATATTCACATGTTGAGTACGTTAAGCTTTCTTAGCTTTTTTGGAGCTTTCAACCACGCGGACTATCCTATAGTTGTCGTGTTTTTTGGTTGGTTTCCTACGACTTCCTGTCTTATTTTGAAATGTCCCCCTTCCCTCATGTGTTCTAGGCTAGCTTCCTGCTCATGGTTGCTCTGGTCGTGTTCACCGGTGTTCATTGTTGTCTCCCGTCCCTCTGTGTATTTATGTCCGTCTCTCCCTGTGTTTCCTGTCAGATCCTCCTCAGTTACATTCCTGCTCTTGTGTGTTTTTCGAGATTACCTACAGCATGTTCTTTGGACTCCTGCTTACGTTATTTGTTCTATTCCTTGATTTCATACCCCGAGAAAGTCTTGGCTACATCAAGATAAAGGATAATGCTGGCGTAATCCCAAAAAGGAACAATAAATGTCTCCTACTAATGTGGATTGTCTGTGTAGCCATAGCCTGATAAACTTGTGCCTTCGTTTCTGCCATAAGACTCTATTAAAAGTGAACAATAGGACCACACTGTTGCACTGGGTGACATGTTCCTTCATTACGACTTACACGACTAGTGCGGTTTATTCGACAGCATTTCACGGCTGCCTTTTCTGTCTCTGAGATGTGGCTGTCAGGCAGACATCACTGCGCATCTTTCATGTTTTCACTGCTTTGCTAGTTTGATAGCACACTCGTGTACGTCACAATAAAGGAATATGTCACCTTTTCCTCAACAGCCTGTGTTTTCATCATAATGTTTTTTATAAACCTTGTACTTAGGATAAATTCACTATTGGTTTTATTCTAAAAAATAAAGTGATGCCCGACTTTTCCTTTTAATCTAAATAGTCCCTGCTCTCACCTGCATTACTGTACCACACCAAGAAATGTGACTAAGGCGAAAGAAGCCAGGTTACCTGATATAATCAAGTTTTTGTGAGCTGGATTTATAGACACACGAAGGACCATGTTGGTGTCACCTTGGAATCAGGATCAGGATCAATCTGTTGTTAACAAAGGCTAAAAAACAGATTAATCGATAATGCAAATAATCTTTAGTAGCGTCCCTTTTCTTTTTTTTTTTGGGGGGAGGGCATTTTTGCGTTTAACCTTTATTTAACTGGGAAGTCACATTGAAATTATAACCTCTTTTACAAGAGAGACCAAGCCAAGACACGGTTATAGCCGCATGCAACACATAACGGGAGCCACGACATCAGCAACCACTGATGAGGCAGGAAAATATGCGACGCCATACGGTGCATTAACGACGCAGCTATATTTAGGCCTGTGTTTGTTAGGTAATTAATTGAAGCATCCACTGAAGCTTATTGAAGTTTAAAAGAGATCGGGGTCTCAGGTGTGAGCTTGGCCTGCTGATCGTTCCAGGACCAAGGGCCGTAGTAGAACAGGCTTGTTTTGCCAGCCTCAGTACTGGTAAGAGGCTCTTTATACTGGAGCCATTTGTGCGACCTAAGACTATGACTGTTTTGCACAAAATAAAAACTTCTGGTTTAAGTAAGTAGGAAATCAGCCTGCGATGATCTTATAGACTAAAGTGTACCAGTGTTGTAACTATACGTTGTACCACGCTGTATAAGACACAATGATGGGTCCTGAAGCTAGCATTAGTAACATAAACTAGGGGCTGATGGATACAAGTTTGGACAAGGTGGATGATGAGGCAGACCTGTCCTAAGAATAATGACATCCAAAACCTGAGCCATAAACAGGACATTAGCCTGTACGAAAGCCCCATGTGAATGAGAATTTCTTTGCGAGCTCGTCAATATGATGTTTAAAGTTTAGACTTTTTTTCCATCCAGATTCCAACGTATTTGTAATTATCAACGGACTGAATAAAGACACCACAAAGAGTATTGATGGAGAGGGTAGGGACCTTTGTACGTCCAGGGGAGAAAATCATAGTTTGCGTATTGGTTGGGTTTAAAAGCAATTTCAGATCCGAGATTAGAAATTGGCCTTTAATTATTAATATAATTGTATAGTATCGGATCGGTTGTAGATAGTGACAGCTGCAGACCGAGACAGGAAAGGCAGGGGACAGAGAGAGGGGAGGACATGCAGCAACGGGCCCTGGGTTGGAGCTCTAAAGGCCTTGTTAATGGCATGCGCTCTCCCAGTTTAGGCCCTTTTCAGACTCGTTCCTGTCCACTGTGCACACGCGTCCACGGGCCCTTCCACAGCACACACGCCGCCTTGAATCTAAAGAGGCCCAAATCGCTTTTGAAACGTTTGAAAGTGAAGATTACCCTTGGATCACGTGTTGCTATGTGGACCATTTGGGAAAAAAATGGAAAGTAGTCATTTAACGGGGGAGTCAATAGACCCAGTTTTAACGGTAACGTTTTGAAACCCCGGGGGTCTGACGTGAGAGGTGTCATGGTGCAGCTGAATGCTCTTACACACACACACACACACCGGACAGCCTATGAAGCTCCTTGAGGACTCACAAAATGAAATTATGACTGTTTTTGCAATGCCTGAGCAGAGCACTGTCAGATTCAAGTCTGAGCTCTGGAGTTACTGGAGAAAGTGCTTATATGGATTTTAATTTTCTAATTGTACTGTTTTGCTTTGTTCGTTTCTTAAATGTTTTATATGGACCTTTCTGAGTCTGAAATGAAGTTTGATTGACTGCACAGCTACAGTGGGTTATCGTGCTCTCTAACTATTTAACCTGCAGACACCTGAACCCTGCACTCACTGTGATGCTGAGCCTCAGCACTTCACGTTAGAACCCTGCAGCTAACTTGAGTTGCGCTGAGTGATCTTCAACGCTGCTGTACAGGTTCGTGGTGATTGGTAAATACACCGGCAGCCAGCTCCTGTCTCTCTCGTTCTGAGACGCACACACACACGTGCACAGAGATAATGAGCAGTGAAGATGTGAAGCAGGGAGGTGCTGCACATTCTAACCCATCACACCGTGAGCTCTGAGGCCTGCTCCACAGTCGTACCTCAAAGCGCTGAGAGCTGACTTTTTTCCCTTTCTTCATCCAGGTGATGCGAGGCTTGGGCTCACCCACCGCCTGGCACACGAACGACGCCACTCCTCCCGATATCCCCGTCTGGTCGTCAGGGGACTTGATGAAGCTGGGCATGCCTGAGGGAGCGAGACAGCGGGGGAAGGAAGAGAGGCGAGGGCGGGGAAGAGAGGATAACCAGAATCAGATGAAGAGCCCTGACAGAGAAACATCTCCGGGCAACTTACTGGGATTTTACCACACTGCATCCGCTGTAGCTCTTGCAATAACAATATGCCCTTTTAACAACTGTCTGTCTGTGCCCGTAGCCACACCCAGTCAAACCCAATGCCCGTGGAAACAGAGCAACCTCGTTACCCTGATAATAAGCAGCGCGTGTCAGTCTTACTACAAGTGGCATGGAGTAGGCATGCGTGAATGGACAAGGTCAAAAATCTACTTTGAATTCATGAATAAACACTAAGACCATAACACTGTACATCGCAGAAATAAAGCTCTGAAATACGTGTTGTGTGTTTAATAGGGTTGTTCAAAACATAAATTAGTTAGCTCCTGCCATTAGCGTCTGAAGCTCTTTGAGTAGTCAGAAGACTAGAAAGACATTCAGTCCATTTACCATGTTAAAGGGACCATGTGGTGGTTTTGGCCACTAGTGCTATGGAGCAGCCCACCATTTTGCTTGTTTCCGGTGCTCTACTAGCAAGGGCACGAGGACGCGCGCACACGCTCATAACTACATGTTCCTGCTGACCAACGATGTGTAGAACTGTAGCGATGTGCTAGTCAAACCGGAGAAGAAGACTGCTTACCAATTATTAAATAAATGCAGGTTGAAAGGGGTACGCAGCCAATTTAGGATTGCATTTCCAAAGAGTTGGGGTCTTGCGAGGGACACGTTAAAGAGGAATGGTCAAACTCAAAGCAGCAGCGGCGGAGATGCCCTGTCTTTTAGTCTATGGGTGACATTTTGACAAATGCGGGATCCTACATTTCCCATAATGCACTAGTAATTCTCAACTCGAAGACATACCTGCGTAATACCTGGATTTGCATAATTAGCATGTGCAGGAGGTCAAGCCCTTATATCAAAAAAGTCCCATGTGTGACATGGAAGACCAAAGCGGCCGAATAAATGGAGCCTGACACTTTTGATCTTCTCGCCTGTACGCACAGGTGGTGTGCTCTGTTAGCATTGGATAACATTAGCATCTCACCACCTGCGCCGGTAGCCTTGTAACCGATCGGCTGAGACTATGTTTTGAACCTCCAGAGGCTACATAGCGGACATCAATCCGGGATGACACTTTTGCATTTCTACTTCGACCTACGGTGCAAAAGCACTAAGCCCCACTTCTGTCCCCAGAGAAAGAAGCATAGCACCTGTGTTTCCAGTAGGAGGTAGAAGGGAATTCTTGAGCGCAGCGTCGGTGCGTGGCAGTGTTTGTGTGGAGACAGGCGGAGACCGGTGGATGATACTTGAGGTGTTGGTGCTTGAAGGCATCAAAGTATTGTCATCCAGCAGTTCCCCCCCTGCCTCGCTGCCGCCCTCAGAGTGTCCTCTGTCGGCACTTCTCCAATAAGAGCGTGTTTCTCTGCTGTAACTTTGAAAAGCAGCAGAACGCAAAGATCAGCCCTCTCACAGGCCGCTGCCCTCTACTTGGGGGGGGGGTTGTGGTTCACGGCTCCCTTCCATACAATACCCAATAAGATGCATATCGTGGCTTTCAGATTAGTAGGTGATTGATTCGGGTAGCTATATAGACACAAACATACATGTTGAGTTAGAGAGGTTAGAGACGTGGGCTTCTGGCTGGAAGGTTTGATGGTTTCAGTGAATTCAATGCCCCCTTCTCTTGGACACCGCTGAGATGCCCTTGAGCAAGGCACTTAGCCCCCAACTGATCCAGTAGAGCTGCTCAATAGGCAACTCATCAGACTGCGGTTGAGCTGGGCAGCTTCAGGTCTGTAACTGAGGCAGTGCATATGGGGAAAAAAGAGAACATTGTCCTCAGCAAAACTACCCTGGTTAACGACTAATTTGAACCTGCTGCGTGGAACGTTTTGTCTCCCCCTTCTGGCAGAGAGTAAATACACAAACACTGTCTAAGCGTGCTGATGATGTCTGCCGACGGGTGAGCTCGCCCCAGGTTCGTGTTCAGAAATAGTTACAGAAATACTGTAACTATTTCCACATGTCCACAGTCCCAAGACAATAATCCAGTTTTTAGGTGGAGTAAATGTAACAGCTGCACTGCCTACTCCAAATATTTTACCAACCTGTCCGCCTGTGTCTGCCCTCAGTCCTGTCTAAAGCTAGAGCTACACCAACGGTTATCTGGGTTTGTCCTCGCCGTTGTTCGCTTTCTTTTTTTGACAGCGATCCTTCTTCTGAACGCCGAGTTTCTTTTTTATCTGGAGCAGCAGACACTTTTCTTGGACTCTTCTTCCGCCACAGGCTCCGCCATACCCCTAGCTTCTGCAGCCTACTCTGTCGCAACAGTTGCTGCAGAGCCATGTAGCCAGAGAGTGGTGTCAACTCACATCAGTTTCAATTCAATTTATTGGCGTGACTGGATACAATACAACGTTGCCAAAGCTCACAAACTATACAATCATAATAAACAAAATTAACAATTCTCAGTAATAAATGTTCTCTCCAATGGACATTTTTACAGCAATGGCGGGTTTCTACATGGCTCTGGGTTGCCTCAAGTATGGCTCTGAACCTAGGTCTTGGCAACTCGGTCAGTGAAGGTGAGAGATGCGGGGCTTAGGGTTAAGGCTAGTCAATTCTAGACTGTCACTGACACTACAGTAATGTCCATTTGCGACCCACCCAGATTTACATCATTATCCACGCAAAGAGGGAACATTTCTACTGAATGTATCTGCAAACTACCAGCGCAGAATTTAGCAGCAGGACATCCACTACAGAATCCGCTCATGGCAACTAAAGCATCGGAAAGGATTCTATGGGCAACTCAACGCACTCTGTTTTGGTTAGGACTAGAGCTGTGACTTTTTATTTGAAATTCAAAATACTGTTCAAACAAAGCAACAACACAAAAGCCCTGTCCCAATGCAGAACCCTCGAGTGTATGAGCGCCACAAATCAATCCTAAAATGCATCGTATAATCTAGGGCTGAAACGATTCCTCGAGTAACTCGAGTTCCTCGAATTCAGAAAATCATCGATGCAAAATCAACTGCCTCCAAGCTTTGTTTAGTCTATTTAATCACACACGGTCATGTTGCAGAAACACAGTTTTTGTGTAAGGACTCGGAGCGTGCGCAGATTGCGGTTATTTCCGCGTGTCAGGTGGGTAAAGGAATAAAAGCAGCCTAACGTTCCAAAACGTGCGGGCGGATGAGAGATAAATCATTAATGTGTTAAACTCTCATTTCATTGTGTCATTCTATAACTTTGCTTTTCAGCTCATTAAAGGGGCAAAGAGCGCAATGCGGGAGAAAGAGAGCGGCGTCATCACGAGTCCGGTCATTTAGTCTCGCTCGCTGTTTTTAAATGAAGACAAACGCGTGTTGAGCTTCAGGACGCGACGCTGAACATTTAAGTTTGCGTGTCAGCTGAAGAGATCCGAGCGACTCGATGGAGCAGCCGGCATGATGGAGTCTGCACATGCATCATCATCATCTTGTGATGAGTGTGTGAAATGTTTAATGGGACTTTATATATATACATGATATCCAAAATACACAATTCACATGTTAATAAAAGCCAAGGCAACAAGCTTTAACTGTGTGCGTGATGCGCAGCGCTCGTGCTTTCATTGATCGGTGTCCTTTAAATCTCACACTTTAATCACATTTGGAGCTCCTAACTTAATGAGACAAGCTGCGTTACTATGATGAATGATTAGCCCAGAATGTAGATTGTATGTGCAATGTACTTTATATCTATAATTCAATTTATCATTTATTAATTACGATAGCATCGCGCTTAACACTGAGAATTTCAATAATTGTAACGTGTCGATCGGGTGCGTAGATCAGAATCACGTGCGATGGATGGATTGTTTTTAACAGCTGATTCGGTGACGTTAGAGCTGATCCGCCCATCTCTACTCTTGTTCTTGTACCAAGTTACCTTCCAATTTGTATAGTTTTTGCTTCTTACAAAAGCCACAAAGCCTTCCAAGAAGACAGTAAAGGCTTGCGTCATGCCTGAGCTGAAGCGGAAACTTGCAAGTGAAGTTGCACAACATAAATGCAATGTTTAGGCATTATTATTATTTATAGGCTTGTTAGTATTATTTTAAATTATAGGTTGTGGGCTGTAGGTTGTATTTGCCTTTTTAAAATAATTTGAAATTGAATTGTATATTTTTATTTATAATTTTGTCCATTCATATATTTGTATTTGCATTTTGAATATAAAATGGCAATTGAATGCACTTGTTTTAAATTAAATTTAGTTTTCACAGATAATGTATGCAATTTCAGCAATAAAACTTAAACTTGTTCCAAAAAAAAAACAACGAGTTGTTTTTAAGATACCCGTCTTATTTCCTCTTGTATATTTAGTATTGCTCTTTAATAAAGAAAAAGTACCGACTACTCGATTAATCGATAGAAAAAATTGTAGAATAGTCGATTACTAAAATAATCGATAGCTGCAGCCCTAGTACAATCCATTGCATGACGTGTGTCGAGAAATCATGACACCAAACCATCTGATAAGTAATGTGTGGAGTTGAGAGGCTGCTTCTGACTCTTTAGAACCCAACTGCCTTCTAGTATCGCTTGTCCCTCCAGCGAGGCAGAGGAGACGCCGCAGAACTGCACACCCTCACTGTACTGCGTGATTTGAGGGAAGCACTAGTTAGAGTGGAGAGTTGGTCTTGATAACATTCTTGAAGGACAAGATGGAAAGCGTTGACTTTTTAAAAAATATTTAAGCCAAACCCCCCACCTTTACATGACCCTACCCAAGTGTTTTAGAATCCTCAACCGAGCAGCGTGTGCAATGAAGTTCGGTCTCTGTTGTCTAACCGTACCATCTGTAGGTATTCCACATTGACTGCACTGACAGCAACGTTTTCAAAATCGCGAGCCGGAAAGAGGAACGTGAATGTTCCAGGCGGGGGTTAAATCCTATTTCCCCAGTAGGGAGCCATGGAGAGCGTTTTGCAGGCCAAGCATGACATTTTCGCTGTAACTTTTGGCAACTGATAAGTGTGCTCTTTAAAGTTCAATGTGATTCAAAACCCATTTGTACAGTCGGAGCCAAGAGCTGCTCCCCAGGCACATTTCCATGGAAATCCAGTTATGCAAGTTGTACAACAGGTTACTGTAGGGTCCTGAGGATGGTCAATGTACAGCAGGGAAATACTGCCCTTTACAGCACTATGCAGAAATACGTTGGCATGGGAGAGTCAAGCCAGCACAGATGGTTTTATCAGAGGTTTCAAGGAAGCAGAGGAGGTGGGTGGAGAAGAAGCCAGTGGATCGTACCATTGTTAAGTTATTTATTTCCCATGGCTGCTGTTGGCTGACCCTGAGGCTTGACACTCTAAATGTAAAACATGCTGGTGCCCTCGGCTCACTTCACTGGCGGCTGTGAGTAGTCTCTCACTGGCATTCCTCTCTGACCCTGTGGGTTGCTGTTTCTCTTCGAATTACTCCTTAGAAATGTGTCCTTTTGACCTCTCACATATAATCTACAAGCATAGGCATTCATGATGAGAAGCAAATGGGAAAAGTAGGACTTGAAGAATCTTCAACCCAGTGTAGAGAAACACTGTCTTGAAATCTCCTGATCATGAAGTGACTGTGCATTGTAGCCATTTTTGAAACAACTGCTTGCACTCAAACGTAAAGTGCAGGTCAGAGAGGAAACTTGTGTTTATAGACTCAACCATTCTTGTCATTATCAGAGCATCTTTTCCATCTGTGCTGCTTTGTTGTCTTTCCTATATCTGGTAGATGGCTTGCTGCAACATGTTTTGCCACCCAAACCTACTACTACTACCAGAAGAACTTCCAAATATAACAACCAAATACGGCACCAAAACCCGCCATCAAATTCATAGTAACACATATAGAGGTGCAAAGATTATATGGATGGTGGGAAGATAAGAGATCTGTAATATATGAACAACACTCAGGTACTGGATTAGCTCCTGCTAGCCCGATTTATGGCTAATCCCTCCGGATGGGTTACAGAGGATACAACTACCTTGACCTTTGAACTCAAATTCGAGCGAAAGCCCTTTATGTAATGGCTTTATTTAGCCAAAAATCAAGAACCACCTTAAGGAGAACAATCCAAACTTTTCACATTCAGCAACTGTTAAGCTGCTGCCAGTGTACCTTGCATCTCTGGGTCCCATTCTGAATTTGGTGTTGTTTTCGTCTGGCTGCTTTTGGTAACAGTGTGGGCAATGGGAGGTCACGTCATGATCCCACGCTTACAGTTGAATTTGATAGCCTTTGATTGTGACAGTCCCCCACTATCTAAAACATTCAACACTTACACATGTTATCGGTCTTACATCAAACCTTTTGAGGCCTGTGTTTTGTCCAGCTCCTGAGTATGTGGCTGGGGTTTAGGGCCATTGGTTAATTACCCCGGGAGTGAAGCTGGGTACGTATACAGTATGTGCTCCAGCTGTTTACAATGACGGGAGGTGTAAGGATGGAGCCCTTTGATTTTGATGGAAGGTTTGTATTGCCAGGCTATGAAATACATGAACTAATATCAACGATAACAGACAAGCCAAAAAAGCATATAGAAGGGGTAAATGAAAAAACTGGCCTTTGACAATGGGTATGTTTTTTAAATACAGGTTTGAAGAACAGTTCCTTAGGTGGAGAAGGGTTATTTTATATCTGTAAGGGAGACTGTGTTTCCCCAAGAATAAGTACATACAGACAAATGAGATCTAAACCAAAACTTATTGACAAATTATATGGTTATTTTCCTGACATTTTTATTAATCTATCCAAGGAAAAAAGGTCTATTTGTGCTCAAAGTGTATACCAGCCCAAATGAGAGTTGTTACACAGCTACTTGATATTGATTCGGGTCGTACGTTGCTTTGGAAGAAGAAAATTGAATAGCTGTCCAGTGTGCGATCTGGGGGAAATAGGAAAAGAGTATCATTTTGTTTTTTATTGTCCTTCTGTAGTTAATATGGTCATGGATCTCTTGCTTAATGAAATAAAGGATACAAATGAGTTCATGGTAATGAATGCTTCACAATGACTGGAATCATTGCTTGAAAATCAGACCTTCAAATTGTCAAGTTATGAAGTAAAAATGCGTGAGTTTAGAAAGAAAACCTTGTAACAGGAAGGATTTTAATAATTATTTCCAAATAATCATTATTAACATGTTTCTTTTTGGTGTGTCCACTTCTACTATTGTCTTATTATGCTGATAAAAAGCACAGCTGGAAGCTGTTCCTTCGTACAAGGTAAACGTGTCTTAGGCATTATAAAACACGTTTACATGAAGGATGGGACATGACGTGGCATAACAAATAAAATGTAATTCATTAATTCATTTATGCACTTTGAAGCACATTTTGCATGATTTTATGATTGCCTGAATGCACCTATTACATTTTGGCAAAATGCCCCATGCAGAAAGTGGGAAATCGTTCACTCAATAGGAACTGGATGACGCAGGTTTGGGAAAGTGGAAATACCAAGAAAACCGCAACACTTTCTCTTAAAAAGCAGAGCATTTTCCATCTTTTCCAAATCTAGCTGTCTAACCATTGGCTCTAAATGGCCAAATCCTTGATGGAAGACTTGACTTGACTGACCTCGAGAAAGTTTCCCCCAACATGCCCCCAATGAAGATCCTCTTTAAGAACTGTCTTCTGAATAAAACAATACATTTCAAAAATATGAACAAGATTAGAATTGGCGGTGTGCAATGAGGTCTTAATTTCGTGGGAATAGCATTTGTTGATTTGAAGAGTTTCCTTCTTTCCAGCATCTAGTTGCAAATAAAGGAGCTACATCTTTAGCCACTGCTGAATTGGTCCTTACTGCGAAAGAGTTTACATGGAGCCTTCTATTACCCAACATAGCGTACACCAAAGTGTTGGAATAGGGCTGTGAAGCCAGTGATCTACCAGGAAAGCATAATGATTTGGTGGGTTCTTTATGTAATGGCAAAGTAAAAGTTCACCAACACCTTGTAATTTTGAATGAATTTTGACTGGAGATCTAAATGGTCAGACGCAAACGTAAAGTATCTGCTGAAAATCTCATACATCATGTAACTCTTAATCATACCATAGGGACGTTTTTTTCCTGTGGAGGCGGGTTGGGGGGTCACTGTCGTGCCCTGACAGTTTGACAACAGCTATTGTTATCTTGCCAGTTGGATGGCATTGTTATGTAGTCTGTGGATTGTGTGTGTGGATGTGTTTCATTGATGACCTGGCAACTTGGGAGACGTCAAACAAACATCCAAAACTTCATAACTTCAACTTCATAATAAAGTTTGCAAGTTATGGGCGTTTCCCGGGAGAAACAACCGAAAGGGAGGGCGCCGGGAGATGGCCTTGAAATATGGGAGAAACCCAGGATAAGAGGGAGTGTTGGCAGGCATGCTCATAATGCTTGGACAGCCAGTATGTCATGTCATGCGAGGTGAGGGATTGAACATTGACTGGCACACAAACTAAACTGTCCAGCACCCCTGCAGTGAGCAAAGAGGCACAAAGCAGCCATAGAACATGCACGGCTGGAGCCGCATAGGGGAGGTTGTTTAATTGGGAGGGAGGCAGCGAGAAGCAGCAGCCCACAGGAGACACAAGCTGGCTCTCCACACATGCTTTTTATGGGAATTATGATGTAGAGAAAGGGAAACTACTCTGTTGACGAATGGCAGGAATATTTAAGATGCAGTTGGGTTTTATGAACACATATGCGATGATTATAACATATGACTCGTAAACATGTTTCTTTGGTCCATTATACTGCCACGTGTTAGTTCTTAAACTTAGTAATTTAACTCACAGAAATCATGCAAACGCTCTATCCCAACGCTAACTATCTTATTCCAGGGCTGCTATTTTAGTCTTTTGGGTCAAAGCAATTGAAAACAAGTCCAAATCACGTTTCAACTCAGTTGAGACAAGTCCAAGTCAAGTCACATAAAACAGCGAGTGAGCGCCCAGGAAGCCGGACAGCACAGCTCCCAACAGCCAACATTATAGTCCCTAAAATGTGCTGTAATCTCTTCTCACGTGTCAAATTGTACAAATACAGTAAAACAGTAACAGCAATATACTCCTTCTTTGGAGAAAGTCCCCAGACTCCCTTAAACAATTGCAGTTTTGTTGAGTTGTTGAGTTTGGGTGACGCGCACTGACCTTTCGAGAAACAAATTCTTAATTAATTAACTATTTCTTGCCTTGTAGATTCGGCAAGCAAACGTTATGTCTACAGCAGATGCCTTGTTAACAGCAGATACAGTCGGCTGCACAGATGAGTGCAGCACACACCGTCACGCACACACTTATTTACTGTCTGAACCTCTGTCCCTCTCTCTTTCTCTCACATTCAGACTAAAGAAAAGAGAGCTTCCCGAAATATTATTCTCAACCACCAGTACTTATTTGCTGAGCAGGGATCACATTGAATTGTTGTTTTTTTTATATCTTTCATTTGCGTTGTATTAACACCGACAGTAAAATAGATTTGCATGTTCCAGTCACATAAACAGTTGGGGGATTTTCCGTCAGCAGGTTCGGGTTTGCATCAGGTATATCAAGATAAAGTCAGTCACAGTCAGTCATCTTCTCCCGCTTGTTCCCGTTGGGGGTCGCGGGTGACTGGAGCCTATCCCAGTGGCTTTGGGCCTTAGGCGGGGTACACCCTGGACAGTGGCCTGAAGATAAAGTAGAACAATTATAATAAATAAATTAAAAGCTGTGTTTGAGCTCTCCAGTAACTAAAATAAAGCAAAATTCGTAGCGTTCCAAAGGCCCTAACATCCAGTGTGAAGATCTGTGTGACAATGTTGGGATGGGAGATTGAATGGCTGACAGATGGCCCATTAAGCGCGAACCAAAAGGTACACTGTAATGCTAATGATGTCTTCTGGCCAAGATAAGCAGCAGATGTTTGTGAACACACAGTCTGTTTCATCTTATTTCACCATTTAAACAGGAACCGCAATAAACTCCTTTGTCGCCCCGGGAGAAAGTCCCCACACTCCCTCAAAGAAAATCGCGTAACTGTTTGAGTTGATGAGTCAGGGCAAACTTTATAAACTTTGAGAGATGCTGTCTCTGACATATGCTTAGTTATTTGTGCCTTGTTGTAAATTCGGCAAACGTAATCTATATACAAGTTCTTTCTTTCTCTGTGTAAAAAGCAGGTTTCTGTACCACTGCAGGTAAAGTCAGCTGCACAGATGAGTGCCGCACACACCGTCGCACACAACGGTATTGCTTTTGTTTTGTAGAAGGTATAATCAGTAACTATAGGCATATCTCTTTCAGCCGTCTCGCATGCTCCTCTAAATTTGCATAATAATCGATATAAAAGCAACAAGCGCTTCACTAAAAGTATGCTTCGTGTGGATCGCACACTCCCTCGTACACGTCAAATATGAGAGCTGATTTCAGGTGCACTGGCTCAATGAAAACGCCCAGCTGCAAACTCGTAGTAAAATGGTAAAGCATTTCTGCTTCCGTGATCGCTGCTCCCTTCTGGTGGATAGATAAAGCGTTGGAACTGGTTTCCACGCATGGTGCTTAGGGGTGTTACGAGTCAGGGCCGGGTCCACTACGTCATCTCATTACAGCCGAGGACTCAGCGGGGATCTGCTATGGCTCTGCATGGGCCCTGTCACAGACAGACAATTCTAGAAGGCTGCATCTGTAGAGGGGAAATGATAGTTTAGCCTGCTCTGACAGTTAAATTGCAGGCTACTGACAAAATTTCAGTGATTTCATGCTAAAATCACCTTCTCGTCTGTATCAGCCTGGTAAATTTTGCTTGAAAGATGCCACCAGACATGTTCTGAACTTCTTTTTTAGAGGGATTTTTGCTCTTGGCTTCCTTACAAATATTTCCCTCGCCACGCCACTCCCAGATCTAACACCACCAACTCCAAGACATTACTCTCTGCACATTAGAAACTCCAAAATACTTAAGCCATTGGTGCTGAAGGCTAGACAGCAGCCCGACTGCAACTGAAAACTGACTAGAGAGCATATTCTGCATACAGAAACTAAATTAAGAGGCAATTTGGGCAGGAAATGGACTGGAGTCGGCCCAGTTTGTCCTCATTAGTAATGGAAAGGCCACTTAAATAGTTTCAAACTCAGTCGAAATGTATTTAGAATCAGAATCACACATCACGGCGCAAGACAAGAAAACATTGGAAGAGCCATTCAGTAACGTTACAGTAACGTTATTTACTACGGTCTAACTGTTATACTAAAGTGGCAACAATGTCATTTACAATATTTAGTCCAGCTCAATCCCCATTTCGTTGCTTTTAAATAAATTGTACTATGTTGAGGCTCTCTGATCCGAGCCCACGCTCGGGAAGGTGGTGGTCGCAGGCTGAAACCTCCCCGCTAGGGGCCTCTGAAAACTACGCACGGCCCCTTTTGAAGTGGTTTGCCGTGTGTAGAAGTACAGGCTGTGTTTTGGGTCAGTGCAATTATCCTCCGCAAATACCATCACCTGGAAAATGTTGAGAATCGAAGCCATGTGTTACTCCTTCCATGCTGCTTCGGACGTGTTGCTGCTTTTATCAAAAGAAAGAATTAGTAAGAAAAGGAGATTTAAAAACCTGGCCGTTCACTGTGTTGTCCAAATTGATTGGTGAATAGTACACTGAGGTTAATTTTCTGCAAGTGAGCGCTTTAATGTGTTTGCCTGCCAATTGCAAAAATGTGAATAGATTGAATCCATTAATGGGATCAATAAAATTACAGAAGCATGTAATTATTTTGCAATGTGTACAAGTTATGAGTATGAAACATCAATATGGGTAAACTCAGAGTGAAATCGTGAAGTTGTTTATACATTACCTCACAGCTCCACACTGTATGTTTGAGCCAGATGATCCTTTAATTGACCAGAACTGAGAGTTCAGTCGAGCAGCTTCACCGAGTTCTACCCAACAAGACGACATGGAAAGTCGGTTTGAGCTGAACTCTGACAGAGTCTCAATGATCCGAGGACGGAGACCGCTTTATGTGTCTGCCACACCAAACAACTTCAACAGAACCAGCTCTGTATTTTAATAATGTGTGTGCATTTGAGGGACACGAGAAAACCTCTTTTCTCAATCAGCTCGTTACTGTGAAGGAGGGACTCCAACGTGCACATTTTCCTCCACAGGTTTGGCAGTTTCGTGAGTAAAGTCTGTATTTGGGCTTTTGTGCTCAAACTCTCACGGGTTTGAAGCGGGCGAGGCTCAGTTGGAAAAAAGGTGACGCCACGTATTTCTGAGCAGCAAAGAGCTTAGCAACATTTGAATATACAGTATATACGATGCACCGCCAGCCGACTCTGATCAAACTGCTGATTGCTGCTGAGTTAGTCTTGCGTTTGCAGGGGCTTTCAGGGTGCCCGTGGCCCCCCCGAGAGCGCAACGCACTGCAACGCACCGGCGAATAGACCAAACAAAAGCATTTCTTCACCAGATGCCAGATCTTCACACATGCACGGGAGCTCGAAGGGGGAAAAAACCCGCAACCAAATATAGAAACACGTGGCAAGAACTGAAAACAGAAATACAGAAAGCACAACCAAACATAGAGACACTGACGGATCGTCGACGTCACTAACTGCATGAGCCACGAACCATGGCGACACCTGTCGTGTCCCAGGTGTGTCTGGCTGCGTCCGTCACGTTCAGCGTCCCCTGTGGTTCTTTGGTTCGCACGTTGCAGCATCTTTCAGGGCCATGGTTTTGGGGTTTGCGAGCTACAGCGGTCACAGCGGAACGCGCAGGTGTGAAGTATATATTGCTGCAGTTTCATACTTCATCAGGAAAAAAAAAATCACCACATCCAATTCTATCAAATTCTGGCCATAATTGACTGCCGCACACAAAGAATGTTTTCCTTTGATACTTGGAATAAGCTCCTTGATATTATAATTGGGAAACATCAGCCAAATGTACAAGCTTCTCCTGTTACAGTGACTGAACTGTTCAACACAACACTCATCACTAATCAGCCCAATGACTGTCAGTCACAGAAACCCTGCCAAACTGTTTTAAAACCCAGACTCCCAGCCAGGAAATATAGAAGAACGTGAAGTAATTAAAACAACATGAGTGCAATTAGCAGCGACGGATGATGAGTATGACATCTCATGATTGTCTCGGTCCCGCTGGGGCGCTCCCTTTCTCCCCTCCTGTGCGTATGGCTGTGTGTCTGTCTGGGCGTGGTCCCCCCGGTGCTGCTCTGCTGAGGACCCTGCACACCTGTTCCTCATCTGCTGCTGCACGCCTGCACCCACCAATCAAGACCCTGCACTGTATATATACCCGGCGCGTCACTCCAGTCTTCGCCAGACTGCGTGGCACAGCGGCTCGGCCTCAAATCATTTGTGCTAGAGTTTTTTTTCCATGTGTGTTTTTGACGACTCGTCTATCCATCTATCCATCCATCCATCCATCCATCCATCCATCCATCATCTTCCTCTTATCCAGGGCCGGGTCGCGGGGGCAGCAGTCTGAGCAGAGACGCCCAGACTTCCCTCTCCCCCGACACTTCCTCCAGCTGCTCCGGTGGAAAACCGAGGCGTTCCCAGGCCAGCCGAGAGACATAGTCCCTCCAGCGTGTCCTAGGTCTTCCCCGGGGCCTCCTCCCGGTTGGACATGCCCGGAACACCTCCCCAGGGAGGCGTCCAGGAGGTGTCCGGGACAGATGCCCGAGCCAATCTTTCTGATTTCTTGTGCTCAGGTTCTTTGCTTACTTCAAGCCAGCTGTCTCTGCTCAGTCCTCCCTGCCACGTCGGACTTACGAGCAGTCTCCGGACCCGTCCGGCTTCCCCGTCCTTCGGATCGGCCCGGCTCACCTGGTTAATCCAGTCCTCCTGGTTGTAAAATAAACGGAAGCCTTTTACAGTACATTAACTTCCTGTTGAGTCTTGCTTTCGGGGTCCAGATTTCTCTGAGTCTCATGACAATAATTAACACCGATTCAGTTTCAAATTCCCAATTTTGAGTTTCCTCCTTTCTTAAAGAAGAAAAATAAAAAGTCTACCGTGTCTGGAACTGGGGGGTTCCCTTAGCATGAGAACCTGGTTACATGTACATGTACTCTGGTGTATTTCTCAGACCGTCCTTGTATAGTATATTCAACATACTCCGGGCTACTGAATAATTGGTGGAATAAAGTGTGTTGGTTAGCCGCTCATCCGTTCATGGGTGGTTTAGCTCCAAGGAGCGGCGCGTGTTCTTCATTCAATTACTCCGGTAAACGATGCCCCTGTAAACGGGAGATGCTGCTTTTCAACACATGCTGCAGAGGCCACTGTGATGTCTCCCTGACACCAGCCAGGGAATCCATCCACACAGCACATCATGTTGCTGACATGCTACACTAACTGCCTTGCACTGATGCTTGTCACTCTCCATGCCAGTTGCTGTGAAACCTTCACCCGTCACACTGATTTTCTCACATGCCATGCTCATGGCTAGTTTGAGCCAAAGTCTATTCATATGTAAATGTGACCCTTTGCATGCTCGTTATTAAAATACACTAGAATGTCGTACTAAGCCTAACCCTTTTCTCCAGAACTGAATTGTTGGCCAGTTAAAAAACCCTGTGAAACAGCATATACACCATCATGGTAACTAAAACTCATTGATAGTGATGAAATAGTTTCTTCATTTGGTTGATTTAGCGGAGTTAGGCAGGTTTAACTGAAGGTTTTTCAGACAAACATAACTGATCAAAATGTGCCCTTAAACACCGTCATCACGATTTGAGTCTGTCATGAATAACAGTCAAACTTCATGCCTCGCAGGTGGGTATAGTGCATATGTTGGGGACTATTTTCAGCGGTGGAGTAATCCACGTTTGGTACACTAGTGAGTATTTGGGGCAGCAGGACGGTGTGTGTGGGACTGAGTCAGAACAAACTCCAGTGTGTGTGTTCATGGTGTTGAAGGAACAACAGTGAGGCTCACCGATGTGTTTTTAATAGTTTCTGGGACCAAAAATACTCATTATGGAGTAAGAGTGATTGCTGAATCTGTGTTTTCATGTCACCAACTAGCCTTTTAAACTTGCTATCTACTACTACTGATACTGTCTTTTTAACAAAATCTTTGCCAGTAGATAAGAGTCTTACAGGTGTCAGTCTACCGGAAATGAAGGGTAAGCAAGTGACAAAGGACAGTGGTAGACAGAGGACGTCCCAAGAATGACTGGGCCTTAATAGTATTCCCAGGTCGCAACAATTGTTCAACAAAAGTATTCCTCAACTCCTGAGTTTGCAGCCAATTGTTTCACATCTCATTGTCACCCGCCACAGCACAGGCCTGTTTCTCATTTGGGCTCAAGAATTTAATGGTGTCTAGGCATGCAGCCAGGCAGTGAAATGTTGTGTGAGGCGGAATAAAGCTGTGTTTCAGAGGCAATTCACAATGACAAGTGACAACAGTTTCACACAAAGTGACTTCTCCTCACAGACAGTCATTAGGCTGTGGAGTGGCGAGGGAGCAGCCATGCAAATCAACTTCTGATCAGTCAAAGTGACATACAAACAATCTGGCTCCCTACTTCTGGACACCCAAGGTAGAAACAGTGCAGTGCCTTTCCGAGTTCTCTTGCTAGCCTTCCCCTGAGGGGTGGAGAGCTGCTCATGCAAAGTTCTTCAATAGCAAGACAGGCTTACATGGAAAAGGGAATGGATTCAGTTGTGCAGAGGTCAAAAAAAGTTAGCCTCCAACAGGAATAAAGTAGTGGTTGTCAGTGCTAATATGGGCAGATTAAAATGCCCCCAATGTTCCCTTGTACTCCATTCAAAAAGCACCACTAACCCCTTTTATTTGCTTCATTCAAATTAGAGAAAGGAAAGACTGATAGAAAGTGATTTGTACACACAGTGGTTACCATTAAGCTAAGAGACTCTTCGAGTCTTATTGATAGCATAACTATTGTCCTAGATAAATAAGTGAGATCTGAGAGTCAGTAGGTCTGTAAACTGTGATGGGCAGTTTAGATATGAATTTTACTGTCTAGCTTTGTTTTCTCTTCCAAATAAATTGTCCTAAGCCACGGTTTGTTTAAAACATTTTTAAAGGGGTGAAATGTAGTTTTTTTAATGAAACAAATCCCTTTGGTTTATTGCCTGTGTGTGGCGGGGTTTTACCCTCAGTCGACTCTGAAGGCCATTATGCCTTTCTTTGAAAAGGTATCGGATAAAACTTCATATTACCGGTTTACCTGTCGATCTACGTTCCTACTCTCACCTGTGGTCATGAGCTTTGGGTCGTGACCGCAAAGACAAGATCCCAGATACAGGTGGCTGAAATGAGTTTCCTCCGCAGGGCGGCTGGGCGCTCCCTTAGAGATAGGGTGAGGAGCTCGGTCACTCGGGAGGAGCTCAGAGTAGAGCCGCTGCTCCTCCACATCGAGAGGAGCCAGCTGAGGTGGCTCGGGCATCTGTCCCGGACGCCTCCTGGACGCCTCCCTGGGGAGGTGTTCCGGGCATGTCCAACCGGGAGGAGGCCCCGGGGAAGACCTAGGACACGCTGGAGGGACTGTGTCTCTCCGATTGGACAGGTAAGCTAACATTACTGCAAAGCATTCTGCTTAGTTGGCTGAAGTAACGCCGAGCAGTTTAGTAACCTTAGATACCTGACATAACAAAACTGTATTGAGTGGATAATGTCAGCTAACTTGTTGCTTGCTCGCTAACATTATCCACTGCAAATCACTATAGTTGTAACGTTACGGCTTGCCACCGTACTTCTCCGGCTAAGTGTTGATTTTAGCCTGCAAGAAAGGATGTATCGCTAAAAAAACAAAAGTGAAACGGTTTGTTTCTAAATCCAATAGGGTAGGGGCAGCCAGCAAGATAATCATGGGTCTGGCTTCGTAACATTCCGTTTAGATTCATTGTCGTTCTACGATACTCAGGTCCACAGCTTCTTCGCCAGTTTCAGGCGCTGTAGCTTACATGAGCCACATAAAATGCAATAATTCAAAATAATGGTGCAGAACAACAACACAGTGGAAGAGCCATTCAGTAAGTTACAGTAACGTTACTTACTACGGTCTGAATGTTATACTAAAGTGGAAACAGTGTCATTAACAATAATACTTAGTCTAGCTCACTAACCAGTTTCGTTTTGGTCGACATCCAGAGTGCTCGCTCATGAGTTCAAGCATGAGCCCATGCTTGGGAAGGTGGTGGTTGTAATTGTAAACCTCACCGCTAGAGGCCGCTGAAAACTACACATGGTGTTTAATTGTCGGACTCCTCTGCTTTATTGCCATCTCAGAGTTTTTTCATTCCTGGACTTTAATTATTGACTTGAAAGCCCAGTATTGAAAATAAAAAAAATAACTGAACATAGTCCAGGGTTTTGCCGAATGGTCCAATATCAACGTTCTTGTTTGGTGAGAGGTTTGAACTTGCTGAGTATGTTATTACTGCCAACAGTGTCAAAACAAGGACCAAGTTGTAATAAAGCGTAATTACCCTTTATTATAGCACTTGAAGCTGTTCAATCGTATTTGATGAAGTTGATGTACTTGCATGACTCTTGCAATTTTTAGGTTGAATGCACACTTTGCATAAAAGCGTCAGCTAAGTAAATGTAACGTAATATCGGTAAATAAAAAATCTTTAAAATGATGCTATCCCATAAACTATGGAAAGTAAACCCGTGTAAACAAAAAAAGCATAGCCTATGCTCATTGATTTTCACAGCACAACTCTCCTGCCCTCTAATACAGAAAATCCTCCCAGTTCCCCAGTGCTGCTCTCCGACGGGCCTGTCAGCATAAACTGTCAGCCGTGCGCTGCCGGTAACATCCCACTTCCGTGGCGTCGCAGAGAGAGCAGGCAGAAGTCTGATACATGGCTGCACGGAGGGAAGACAGGAAGCGTCTCTGAAGCGCTACTTCAGTGCTTCCACAGCTCAGATATACAGCGGGACTGAACTAGCTGATACGTCAAAACAACTTAAAGGAACACTGTGACATTTTGGATTTCAGACTTTCAGTTGTTGTCACCAGGCACTTTTCACAAGTCGGGAAACAGCCACCCAGTTAGACCAGGCATCCACTACTCAGGGGGACAAATGCTCTGGGTCTCAGAATCCGCTCACTGGCAGGGTCATTATGGAGTCTGAGTTAGTGCACCCCTGTTTGATTTGCAGCCCAAGGTCCCATTTTTAGCACTCAATCGACAACAACAGGCTCAGAGTGTCTTGTAAATGATGTCTATAACCAAAGGATGGATACCCGAAACGTTGCAATGTTTTCTGGCTGGCCTATTTTAAGTTGGTTACACTAAGCAGAGACGCTGAACCGAGAGCAGACTGTAGAGGACTTTGCGGTGCACAAAGCTCGCAGAATTCGGACGTTCAGACAGGTGAGTACAACAAGCACACTGTGCAGAGGATGACGTCAACAACCCCTGCGTTGCCAGGCAACGCTACACTCTGTGCTGAAACGGTGCAGTGTCTCCTTTGCTTTGCTATGTGTGATTGTGGACTGCAGTTGCTGTGGAGGTTATGGTGTTTATACATCTCTGCGTTGTCGGCATTGGTGATGTTTCTACTGTCAGGCTATTGAATGTATGTGGCTTAATGAATCCACATTTTATTTACGTAAATGAACTGTGCTTGTGTAGCACCTTTCTAGTATTCTGACTACTCAAAGGGAAGGGGGGGTGCCAGGATCAAACCGCCGAACCTTCCGATTGGCGGACGACCCGCTCTTCCACTAAGCCACAGCCGCCCCGTCCGCCATTTTCGTTGAATTGTTTTGTCCTCTGTTCTGGTTCATTCTAGTAAGGCTATACAGTGCAACTGAGAGCCAGTTCTGTGCACGGGTTGCCATGTGCCATCTATTGATATTTGATTTACTGTTGGCTTAGACACCAGGGCTCGGTGGCGTGATGGTGTTCCACTAGTGTGTACGTTGACATTTAATGCAATTTATTTTGTAGCCTCGATGTATGAAGGACTATATTAAAATTCTAATGATAAAAAATTATAACTTGGAAATTAAAATTGGAATTCCACAATAGCATTATAATTTCCCATGTGTTATTGGAGTACAAATTTAAATTAAAATGCAAGCTTGGCACTTCTGGGCAAGATACTGATTGTGTGAGAATGGCTTCGGTTCTTTGTTCTGATGAGCAATGTAATGTAGGTGAGTGTGAAATGTAGTGTAAAGAGCTTTGAGTGGTCGGAAGACATTTGAATGTTGTCCACTGTGCAGCAGGTCATTTTCAAATTGTTAGAAAATTGCATTTGCATTTTCATTTTGACATCAAAAAAGCGTGTGATATGTTAAATGCAAATGCAATAGACTGGGGGCGCTGTTTTGCTTATTACATTTGAATACTGTCCACTGTGCAGCAGGTTACATTGTTGAAATTGTATTTGTTGTATTTGTGGCATCTACAATACCGCAAACACAATTAACGCCATATAAAAAAGAAAGAAGTTGCTAACTGTAATGCTGTCTTATTTCCAATAAAGACACTTGGGTTTATCAAATGATATTTGTTGCTAACCCACGAACTCGGTGGACTCACGTTAAAGCAAGCGTGGTGTTTTTCTTCTGCTGCTGCTAATGTAGCCAACAGAACAGTCGGTGGATGCTGAGCTCTGACCGGGCCACTGCTGAACGTTCATAAAGGAGGGATGCGCGCAGGGGCGGAAAAATCCCGTGCTGGCAGAAGAAATCGATTAAAAAGCTGTTCGGCCAGGTTTTGAGATTTTGAAAAAAGGGAACATTAAGCTGCATTGTTAATATTGCATTTTAGTTTTCAAATTGGAATTAGCTATTGAATATTGTCCACTGTAGCTGCTGTAGAGTGGACCGGTAAGGTTAAGGTTGGTGGGGCTTTAACTTATTTTAAAATGTAACGCGCTAATGTTTACGTTGAGTACATTTTAACTGACCGACTTTTTACTTTTATCTAAGTATATTTTTACACAAGTACTGTTACCTGAGTATAATATTCCACTCTTTCCGCCCCTGGCGAAAGAGAAAAACAAAGGTTCTCTGCGTCCACCTCATGACATGATAATCCATATGTCAAACCGCCGGCGAGAACGGCTCATCTTAATCAAGATGAAGCTTTACATTCTCACGGACCAATCAATTTATGCTCATGTCAATAGCAGTCTGCCAGCACCCTGCAAATCCAATATATGCAACTAAGCCTGAGTAGCAGGCTGAACGGAGCAGCAGAATAGCAAATGACAGCAGTTCAATAAGTCATCAAAAAGGAATCGCAGCAATTAACTCAACGTGAGTGACTGATGGCCAACACAAGAACACGAGACGGTTGTGGAGCTCGAACCAACAGTGTCTATGGGTGGAGTCTTTGCAGCCTTGGTTTGTGCGGCGTTCAGTTGCAGTGGACTCTTTCAGCTGCGCTCAGTACAGTTGGAGTCGCACAGAAATCTCCACACACCAAACACACAGACTTTGGATAGTAAGAGGGAGAAGAATTTGGCGTCATTAGATATGTGTTTCGATCCATACGGCCGTACTGAATCACAGAGTCAGTCAGCCCGGAACAGACTCAGTAATCTTAACTTGGAGAGCTGGATGCAGAGACACTGCTGCCACTTGAGTTTGTTCTTATAAATAATACATTGCTCTCCCCTGCTCCTTGTTCGTGACCCACAGAAATTGCCTCCCACACAAGTATGGTAGCTGTACCCACCCGCTGCACGAGAGCTGGAGGGAGGGAGGCGCAGAAACAGGGTAGAAACGGATTCTGTTTTGCAAATGATTATGAGTACGCGACCCTGGGGAGCTGCAAATCCAAAGACAAGCTGGGTAGGGGAAAAGGACGGTTCCAAGCACACTAGCCATGAAGTGAGCCTCGGCTAAACGAGAACACTGTGACGGCTTGAAAACACATATTTGTGTTCTGAAATTGTACTACTGACTCTCGGGAGATAAGGAGTAGGGGGAAAAAACTACGACATTTAAGGGGAAACCATAAAGGGAAATCCAGATGATCTCGATGCTTACCATATTTAATCTTCATCTTGGTGTTCGTTATGGTGATTGGTGAAACTCCGAAATCAACTCACTTAATTTCAATTTGTTGTTCACTGTTGATCTGGTAACGTTGATACAGATGGCTAACAAGGCAGCAGATGCGTCAGTCACTGACACAAGACCTAAGCACCTTCTTTCAAAATTCTAACCCTGCGTTTGAATCAGCTTTATTTAAATGCCTACCACCAGCCAACATGTGGTCAGACCCCAGAGGCAACGTTTTCAACCCTGCCTCTCTTTTATTTTCTCACCCGCGTCATCTCGAAAGTGACCTTGTGAGTCATAGCTTAGGCAGCATTTGGGGGTGGATTTTCGCGCTCAGACTGCTGACTGGCTTAGAGCGAAGTGCTTCCTTCCGAGCGTTTTGCCGTTTTCGTCCCTGGGTATACGTGACCGTCAGCGGCAGATGGGGGGCCGTGGTTGGATGCGTTCATCTTGAAGGGTTGGTATGTGTTTTAGTATGCAATCAGTGCCTATAACTTGTATCAGCTGTCGAGCTGAAGTAGGAGCTGAGTGCTTCCGGCTAAAGAAAAACAACCATTGTATCATTTAATTGCAGAATTTTACAAAAATGTGTATCTTGTGTTTAGTTGTTTTCTAAGCACTTTAAGCTAGAACAGCTCATTTTGAACATTATGCCCATTTATTTCAAACCTAGTCATTACATTATTTTTGAAAATAACCTTTGCTCTGTTTAAAAGTGAACAGGTTCAGCTCGGCTGGAAATAACACTTACATCAACTGTGCTCAGCTTTGTATCCTAATGTTTTCCTCTTTTCAGAAGCTCAGAGCACAGCTCGCACTCTCTTGAGTTCACAGAAGATTTGGCATTATGAGGTGAGACTGAGCTTCAGAGAGGCGACGGCTGTAAAAACGCAGGGGGCAACGTGCCACCAGCTCACGCAGCGTCACTCTGTTGATGCTTTTTACACTCATTTTCATCAGCACACGTGGAGAAGACGTCAGCGTCCGATGGATGCTGCGTGATTAATTGTATTACAATCACAATTTCCATTCATCCGTGTCATTCACGACGGCTCCCATCTCCATGTTTGCATCAGCGGGGAGACCCGTAATTCCTCCCATTCGCATGAGACAGCTGCCACCGTGCTTCGTCACTGTAAGCAGAGACTCCAGTCTGCAGTGGCGTTTCAAACCCTCCGCCGATAAACCAGAGACCTACACGTTCTCCATCGGATAATCACCAGAAGGAAGTGAGCTTTCCGTTTCACCTCTCTGCGTTCCGCTGCGTGATGAACCGTGCACAGGCGGAAACGTCACCACAGTCATGAGTTAGTATGTATGTGACACATGACACCCACAACCAACCAACCTTTTATTGAAGTGATGATACCACAGCACTGACAACTTCCTATCTGCTCATCTTCCAATTTATATTTTTGTCATTAATATGCGACTTTCTTCCATTTCTGTAGGGTTTTTTTTTCTGTGAAATGTTTTATACCCCTGCTAAACTCCTCCCCTGCCGCCCCACCATTATTAAAGGACATGGGACGTGTCAGGGCTCTCTGACGGATGTCTCTGGAGCAGGCGGCGTGGGGAAGGACCTCATTCCTGTCCTCAACCACAGCCGAGTCCGATTGTGATCCCGAAGCCGTGATCAAAAGACTCCCTCCATAGGTGCGGGGAGCGCTTTGATGATTGATAAGAATTCAATCCATTTAAGTGTGGTTGGGGGGGGGTGGCATGAACTTTTTTTCAGCTGACACCATCAATTGGCATGCCAGTGGTACTATACATGTTCTATGGTCTAGGACAGGCTTTTTTTTTTTTTTTTTACATAATTTGAAATAGTTTAGACTTATTGACTGTAGATCCAGTGGACCTTACACAGTTTATGAATGGGTAGAGGAGAGTGTCAACGTCACACGGATACATGGACCATGTTGATGCCATCGTATGGTCAAAAGCATTTATTCAGTAGACGGTGTAGAATGAAAGAAAAAATGGCTTATTTTCATGGATTTGGTTGTGTTATTGGTTTATTGTATTATTTTGCTACTGGGATGATGCCCATCTTCTTTTGCCCATGTTCGTTAAGTTTGGCAAAATATCCCGAGCTGAAATGCAGTTGACAGCTCGACAAACAGCTAGTAAGTGGACCTTGAGTTAAGATCATTTTGTCTCACTGCTATTTCCTAGGTCAAAGAATGAACTTTGCTCAAAGGTCTCTCTCTACATTTTGGTCAATCTGCACCATGGGAAGTCATGCTGCTTTAGCCTGAACCTCACTGTAAAACAAATTGTTCTGCTGCCTCCCGCAGCATGTGTTTATCTGTGTGTTCTAATTAGAAAAGGAGAAAAAAGGGGGTTTTGACTGCTGTGTCAATCAGGTTCAAATGGTCCATTTCTTACCCTGAGTACGAAATGAACGATGCTCATTTTCTCCAGAGTGCTCACACTGGAAGGTAATTGCTGACACCCCAATGAATTCCTATCTGCTAAAGTATAGAGGGAAATTACAGTGTGTTCATTTCTGCCATGAAGAAACTAGCCCTGATAATGAACTTGTTGATCAGAAATATTGCCCTCCGAGGACCTCTGAGGTCTAGAGGCATCGCCCTGCCCATGCCTGGCCTACTTACTGAGAACGGCTCCCAGCATGCATCAGCATTGTCTTCTCAAATGATTGCTGTTGGAGAAGCACCTGCTGTTTGCTTTCACTACAACACACACAAATACAGAAGAGGGCAGAATCATCCTGTTTGGCTATCGACAGGAAAATGAGTAATGCACCATAAAAGGATTGCATAATACATTGATAGTGCTTTAAATGATTGCCATATGTTACTTTCAGGAGAACAGATACCCATACACCAACATCCTGCAAGCTCCTTCTTCCTCCATGTGTTGTCCCAGAAGGTGTAGCTCATGTTTAATAAACCAATATTTCATTACCTGTTCTGTGAGCTGTGAGTACATTTGGGAGTTGGGTTACTTCACTCGGGGGCACAGACGTTGTACACGGTAAAACGAGATCCCTCATCAGCAAATAACAGCTACATACGTGCAAAGCAGGCGTTGAAATTTCCGTTTCCAGCTGTGCTTTTTGTCTTACATTGTTCGGGATATTGTCACATTTCATTGGATCTTTTTTCAACTCAATTGGGACCTGTACTGAACTGTACTGCGTAGCATCCTGATTACAGCAATAAACTCTCCGAGTCCCTTCTGGCAGTCCGTTTTTTTTTTTGGAAACCACCATTTAAAGCTCTGCACGGGCTCGCACTTCAGTATATTAGTGATCTTCTTGTCATTCACAATGCCTCAAAATCCCTACGCTCTTTGAATCAACTTCCTCTTTCGATTCCGCGCTCTCCTTTTTATTAAGGATGGTGCCCTGAGGTCTTTATTCATTTAAAGCATTATTTATGATTATCTTTGATCATCCTGATAGCCAAATCTAACTAACGGCACTGCCATGTGTAATCCCAACATAATGGTGTGAGACATAGTTGCTAAATCCCAACAGTGTACATGTTTTCTCATGGGACCTCAACAGTTTAGATCAAATATGTAATTCTGTTTTGATTGTATTTTTCTTGTGCAGCACTTTGGTAACAACCTCTGTCGTTTTAAAATGTGCTTTATAAATCAATAAACTAAACAAAACATTTATTCATTCATTTATCTTGTAACGTTACCCTGGTACAGATCCTGTGCTTGCATAATATTACACTTTTATAGAATGGCCATTCTACCCTCTTGGCTTATATTTTCATTTACTTTTACTTCCGGGTCACCTGTGGTGCTTTTGTTCGTGCCTTTCTTCAAATAGAAAAGAAAGAATTGGACCGTTGTTTGAATTTGGTTTTCTGTTTTTTTGATTCTGACAAAAGAGAAAGAAAAAACGCATCCGCTTTTCTGTTTTTGGTTTTCCGCCCAAAAAATTGAACTGCAGAACGAGGATTAACATCCATCCATCCATCTCCGGGTCGCGGGGGCAGCAGTCTGAGCAGAGACGCCCAGACTTCCCTCTCCCCAGACACTTCCTCCAGCTCTTCCGGGGGAATACCGAGGCGTTCCCAGGCCAGCCGAGAGACATAGTCCCTCCAGCGTGTCCTAGGTCTTCCCCGGGGCCTCCTCCCGGTTGGACATGCCAGGAACACCTCCCCAGGGAGGCGTCCGGGACAGATGCCCGAGCCACCTCAGCTGACTCCTCTCGATGTGGAGGAGCAGCAGCTCTACTCTGAGCTCCTCCCGAGTGGCCGAGCTCCTCCGTTTTTTTGGGTTAGTTGACCATAGTTGAAGGTCTTCTCTCCTAAAAGACCATCATGGCGTCGTGCTCAGTTGTGCACAGGAAAAGTGAGTAGTCCTGTGAAGAATCGAAAACGAGGCCAGTCCCTGCGTGAAGTGGGCAGGATAGCGAGGTTGTTTGTTCTGGAAGGTGTGAGGCGTCATGAGATGGCCCAAAACCTTTGTTGTTGCTTGACCTTTGAGCCTGGTTTGGGGTTTTTTCGCGTAATTTGATGAACCCGTTCAGGGTCCTAAGGGGAAGACCACTTTTGAATTCCTCTTGCAAAAGTCGGCCATAATTTTCATGTGGCGCGAAGCAGCAGTTGAGGGCTTTTATAAATGGCGTTCTGATGGGACGATAAAACATTTTAATCATCTGGCAACTCACACGTTAAGTCAAACACTGGGTCTCTAGTAAACTATGCTGATGCCTGTGGCCTTACAATGATGCACCAGGCTCCCCTAAACTGACTTAATCTGGATATGCATAAAGGCTGTCAGTGATAAAAGCAGCACCGATAGTAGCTTTCTATAGATTCGATGTTGTTGCTGTATGGAATGCTACGTCATCTGAAAGTACGAAACATTTCTTTATGAGGACGGCATCACTAGTTGTGGTATCACATTTGAATTTTGAAAACACCTGACTGGCTAACTCCTGTCAGCTGTATAAATTGTTCAAACGTATTTCCCTTTCTGACTAAACTAATACGAAATTCCATGTCCTTAATGTACCTACTCAGCCTTTCATCCCCACATCCTCTGGCCTCCCTAAAATTTGGTGCTGTGCTCATTACGCGCAGCTGACTTGGTTTAATAGGATTCTCATGGGAGAACCAGAGAACCATCATTGCATTACACAGGGTCTGGTCAGTGCATGCAGATCCTTTCTTAGTCTCCAAACCCAGCCAGGACCTTGCTTTCTGAGTCAGTGCTTATCATTGGAGCTGCATGTAGTTGGCCTTTAAGTGTTTCTCCTATCCACATTGCTGGGTGCAGGGTATAGAGAGCTAGACAGATCTAGCAGCCACAACCTTATAACTTATAATGCCAAATGAGTCATTTGTGTTTTAGCTGAAAGAGAGCCAACATGCTGACTTCACCTCTGGGATAGCCTCTGCTCCACTAGCTTATGTAACTAATTGGGGGTTTATTTCATTGTTTTTTATGAGAAAGTGAAGCATGTTCATGTGGTTTACTATCCCTATTATCTGATATACTGTATGAGTATCTGCTGCAGCACTGGCTATCTACCAACACTCTCCTCCAAAGTCATCTTTCTAACGGTTTAGCTGTAATCAGAGCTCTTGCAGGGGTGTGAAAATGGTCAGAATCAGCTTTATTGCCAAGTAGGTTTACACATGCAAGGAATTTGTGTGGTCGCATGGGGTCTCTTATAGTTCATTTTTTAAATGTTTGCCTCCGCCAACCAGTCCATTTTCAGTTTCCATCCATGCCATCCAAAGTCACAGAAGGGGTTTCTTTATACTCTCTGAAGGGAGTAAATAAACGTTTCGGCTAAATGGCGGTTATCAGTCCATACATATGGATGGTTCCAGTGAATATACATCGTTGCAGTGATTAATGAAGGACTATCACTGATGTGTTAGCTAAACAGGGTCACATGCACTTGATTACTATGTAAACATAGACTCTTACATATATATATATATATATATATATGTTCCTCCTGGCATTGTTAGATGCGACGCCTCTGTGTGAGCTGTAGGTGGAACTCCCTCACTCACAGGATCGAGATTAGCTCGGCGCGCTCCCATTCTTATTTTGGAAACATAATTCATCAATAGAGAAATAGAGTTTAGTTCAAGCTGTAACAAATGTCAGCCTGTGAGAGTGTGCATGAGGGCAGAGAAAAAGAATTGTTTGTGGACTCACCTCCTCCTCACCTACAAAGCTCTTAATGGTCAGGCACCGTCGTATCTTACAGAGCTCATAGTACCTTATTACCCCACTAGAACACTGCGCTCTCAGAATGCAGGGTTCCTTGTGATTCCTAGAGTCTCCAAGAGTAGAACGGGAGCCAGAGCCTTCAGCTATCAAGCTCCTCTCCTGTGGAATCAGATCCCAGTTCGGGTTCGGGAGGCAGACACCATCTCCTCATTTAAGAATAGGCTAAAGACTTTTCTCTTTGATAAAGCTTATAGTTAGGGCTGGCTCAGGAGAGTCCTGAACCATCCCTTAGTTATGCTGCTATAGGCCTAGACTGTCGGGGGACTTCCCATGATGCACCGCTCTCTCTTCACCTCTGTCCTCCTCTCCATCCGTATGCATTCTCATCCCATAAATGCATGTCACTAACTTGACTTCTTCCCTCTCCCCGAGTTTTGTGCTTTGTCGTCCGTCTCTTCTTTCTTAGTGTCACTTTCAGCAGGTATTTCTGTGTCCGGAGATGTATCTGGATCGGTGACTATGGCGACCTGCTGGGGCAGTGCTGCTGTGTCTATGGTGCAGGGGACGAGTGGCTCGGGTCCTGCTCGTTGGGCTCCACCTGGAGCTGCTCGGTTGTCCGTCTGGACCCATCATCTTCCCTTATGTTTTACCACCTAAACATTTCTAACATAATCATATATATATATACAACAATTTTGCCATCATGGCTGTATATGTTATAGTTTTGATGCTATAAATCTATTCTGTACTTACGACATCTATTGCCTGTCTGTCCGTCCTGGGAGAGGGATCCCTCCTCTGTTGCTCTTCCTGAGCTTTCTATCATTTTTTCCCCTGTTAAAAGGGTTTTTTTGGGTAGTTTTTCCTTAATCGAATCGAGGGTCTAAGGACAGAGGGTGTCGTATGTTACAGATTGTGAAGCCCTTTGAGGCAAATGTGATTTGTGATACTGGGCTATATAAATAAAATTGAATTGAATTGAATAATTTCCTCAGGACAATATGAGTTATCCAAACCTCTCTAATAATGATCTAATAATGTCATTTATAATAATGCATCATCCACCCCAAAACCAAAGCTCCATCTCCCTCCTCTCCACTGCAGAGCAGTTTATCCATCCAGACTGTTGCGCTGTGAGCTGCAGAGTCCTGGAGGTATCAGCGTAGAGACGTCTGCATGTTCTGAATATAACGGGACTGTATGGCACTCGGCTTGTGGAGCTCAAAAGAGCCAAAAAATACATTCGAAGAACTCAACAGCAACGTTGCTTTCTGGTGACTGGGGACCAAACTGCTAACTCTGGGACTCTCTCACTCTATCTGCTTCTGAATTAAGGATTTCCTTTCAGATTGAGAGTAGGCCCCTACATCTCCTGAGCCCTAAGCCTCAGCACTAGCTCCCCACGCTGAGGCCCCTACACCCTGTACACCAATGACTGCACGCCCGCCCCTTTCAGTAACAGCATGATTAAATTCGCGGATGACACCACCGTAGTGGGGCTCATCTCCGAGGGCGGCGGTCTGTGTGGTGCACGGACAACAACCTGGTACTCAACACCACTAAATCCAAGGAGCTCATAAGAGACTAGAGGAGGAACATCAGCCCGTCTTCATCAACGGGGAATGTGTAGAGAGGGGTTCAGACTTACGGTTTCTGGACGTGCACATAGAGGAGGACCTGACCTGGAGCGCTAACATCACAGCAGCAGTAAAGACGGCACAGCCTTCAGGAAGAATCCCCCTCAACCTAAACCTGATAGAGCATTCCGAAAGATCCATCTCACCCAGGACCTTGTCTGTTTGAACTGCTGCCCCTTGGGCAGACGTTTCGGGACAATTAAAACACGAACAAATAGATTAAGAAGCTGCTTTTATCCGAAAGCCACAACTGCAATAAATATGCAATGCTAAGGCTGAATTGTTCAGTGAATGTCTTGTGTGTGTGGTATGTTGTCTGTTGAATATATTGTATATATATTCTTATAGTGACTTTTAGAGGCTTTTTTATATTTAAACCGTCTTGCACTTTTTTCAGCATTTCAGGTAGGTCACCATTCTATTTCATTGTACGGCTACAAAGACAATAAGGACTCTATTCTGTCCAACCCTGGTCAGAAGGACGGTCAGCTGATGAGCGTTGACCCATTCAAATGTACAGGCATCCTCATTTGACCCCATGACATCACTGTTGGGTGTGGTAACAGGTGCAACACCACACCCATTCGTGATGCTGGAGGCGGGCAGAGGTGAAACACACGGGAAACACACGGGAAACAGCCTGGCGATAAGTTCCCCTTTAACAAACGCCCACGCCCTTCGGCCGTCTCTGTCCATTGTTGTACTGGAGCTCACCATTCGATTGGCCTCAGCCAGAGTCAAGCTGGTTAACCCATGTCTGGCTGCTCAGAAGAAAATTATTAAGTAAAAACTGACATTATGTTGTTTGACAAAAATGTACTATGCCTGTCTAGACAACGGCGTGAGCTGGATGACATGCTCCTGAGTAAGCTTCTGTTGCAGGGCTGGATTTTTAGGGATTTGTGTTATTTTGTCAATGGGATTTCTTTTCTTACTTCTGGAACAGAAACCAGAAGTTCTGTTTCCACTTTGACTCTCTATTTGGTGCTATATTGTGCTTAAAGTAGCACTGCTACAATTTGGATTGTTTGTATCCAAACAATCCAAATTGTATTGTGGGCGGCTGTGGCTCGGTGGCAGAGCGGGTCGTCCACCAATCGGAAGGTCGGCGGTCCGATCCCGGCTTCCCCCAGCCATGTATCCTTGAGCAAGATACTGAACCCCGAATTGCTCCCGAAGCTGCGCCTTCGGTGTGTGTGAGTGTGTATGAATGATTAGTTTAATTTGTACTGATGGGCAGTCAGCTCCTGCCATCAGTGTATGAATGTGTGTGAACGGTGTGAATGTGATCTGTAGTGTGAAAGCGCTTTGAGTAGTCGGACGACTAGAAAGGCCCTATACAAGTACAGGCCATTTACATTTACATTTGTATGATACAGTAGGAACAATAGGAACAGTGTCTGGAGTGCTAAGGCTGCTGGAGCATGCTTTGAAAACACCCGAGATGAAAAAATGTGAGGTCAAAGAAACTCCCAACGTTAAATGGGAGTATTTCCTCCACTATGTGTGCTCCTGTGCTTCCCTCCCCATGTGGACTGGGGAGGGTCTTGTGCGTTGTGCGACAGTACAATGGGAAGATTGGGTGATAATGAATTTGCTTTGTCTGTGAATGGGTCTCCTGCGGAGCTGCTCGGATTGACACCAGGTGCGAGCAGCACAGCAACGCTCTGCGTACCGTTCAGATAAAAACGTGCGCTCTGGGTTTGATAAGTCCTCAAGACACATTCCTGAACCATCAGTGCAGAAGAAGGTGAGGATTCCAAATGCTCGTGTTATCAGAAAGCAGCATTTCGTCTGAAAACAGATTCAATAATAGTGTATTGAAGTAAAAATGTTATAACACAACACAAGTCCCGTTTGAAAGCTGCCACTGCAGACTCCACAGCAGCTGACGGTGTCTGGAAAGCTGTAATCATGTGGGCAGAGCTCTGAGCCGGGTGGATAATATTAGTACTCACTCTCTGTGAGAGAAGGCAGCACCAGTCTGGCCAGCAGCAGGAGGCGAAGAGCTCCCCTGATGAGAGGCGACGGCCGTCTGAATCCGAGGTCCATGGTCTGACTGGCGGTACGCGCTCCTCTGGTCCTGACGCTGCTGCTGATTGGCTATGATCGCACACAATCACAGAGGGACACCTGCAAGGAGACGAGAGGGCTGATGTCAAAGGTGCCACACGACGCCTATGAATCTGCATTTCACCGTGCCTCATTACAGCTTTCCCACGCGCTCTTCTAAACATCTGCTAGGATTGACGGGGTGTAAAGCCCCTTTGAGATACAACTGTGATTTGTGATATTAGGCTACACAAATAAAATTGAATTGAGAACTGAATAACAGTACATGCCATGGCTTTTATTTAATGTATTTAATTTAAAAATGCCACCGTTTGTGTCCTTAAAGAAGCCTTTGGCACACGAAACAGGGTACGATATATGGTCAACCCGCTCTACCACACGAGCTGCAGCTGCCAGTCATTTCAATTTTTATTTGAGTTTATTTATTTTTGGTCATTTTGCCTTGACGTGACATTTTAGAGTAGAGTAGGGACAAACATCCCCAGCCAAATTCGAACCAGGGACATTGTGCTTAAATGGTACGTTTCTAATACTACTAGGCCGTGGGAAAACCCCAACAGAATTCACCCAAAATATGACTTAACAATACTAAAGCAGGTCACTTAAGATTTCTTTAAAAAAGTTGCACTTCACAGGCAACCCCGCAGCTTGTTGTGGACTCTCCCTAACAATGTTTCCACTGATTCCATGTGGTTACTGAAACGCATGCACCTGGAACACACAAGCGTAGCTTCACAACTTCCCTGATTGCACATCAAGGTCGAACATGTGCTGGGACAGAACGCCGTGAGTCCAGGGATCAGCGCGCTACAAACCACTCCCTTCTGCCTCAGCACACGAGCAAATTACAGAGAGAGCAGTGGCCAGGCTGTACTTTCCCCTGATTTTCCTCCTTTGTCAAGTCAATTCCGGAGCTACATGAATCCCATCAACATCGCCATTCTCGCAGACGCACACAGCCGACAGCTCGGACCAGACGCATTCACCCAGTTGATCTGCCTTTCAGGATACTGTATGTTAAATCTACTTGACAGCTGCAAACTTTATTTTGTGGAGTAGATTTCAAAGAAAAGTAAACACAGGCGCACAATTTCCAACATCTTTGGCGTGTCAGTAGGTGTGCTGTGACAGGGAGGCAACGGTTAGACTAAGCGCAGGACTGCCACAGTCTTCCTGTAGCAGCAGCATTTCGTGCCATTGCTACTGTTTGCCGACAGCACCGGAGAGACGGCTGCAACAACACTTTCATGTGCACGCTTCCATCTCGCAAATCCCAACACATCCATTCTACAGCACCTCAAACTTTTCAACTCCCCAATCTGGGGGATTCACAAAAGTTGCATTCAGTCAGGCTTGGTTGCTTTTTACACTGCAGCACTGCGGGGTAATCTGTAAAAGAACTTGTCTGAAACTGAAAAAGGAAAAAAAATGTGTTTTCAAATTTCCAAAGTTAATTGAAACCCAATATTAGACACAACCTTCAGCAGGTAACTCCAATGGCGCCAATGTTGTGTGCAGCGAGATCAATGCCGATTCGGATGAACATTTTGTTTCCTTATTGATAAAAAGAATTTGGTTCTCCTGAAAGTTGGCCTCTGCCTCATAAACAAGCCTGTCCTGATAAGCTTTCCCCAGGAACTTCATCTGTCCCATGACCTTTGCCGGACTCAAGGCCACAAATGGATTTCACGATTTACTAGGAGCTGAACTAATCTGATATCCTGTGGTTATACAATTCGCAAGACTCTGTGAGTTTCAAGACTCCCAAAGGAATGTTGAGTGCGAGTTGAGAGTGAAGCTTAGTCAGTTTTTTAGTTCACTGCCCTCACTAGATAACACGATATTTGTAAAAAGTACGTTCTCTTTTGACTAAGCAATTTTTCAGAGACATTTGTATTAATTTGGGATACAGTTTCAGTAGTGTAAGTCCTTGCTTTCAACGCTAATGACATAGTTCAAAGAATATTTTAAACTGAGCTCTTCTTGTCTTAGCCTTAATATTAATCAATGAAACATGCGTAGGGTTACATAACGTTGCCTATTATTATGTGTTAAAATAGCCTCATTCTGTCCCCACCACACATCTTGTAGCCTCAATGATGTGTTTAAACTCCTTTGAAAGGTTAATGAAACAGGTAATGGGAATGTGCAACAATTAATTTATTATGGCTGGTAATAAAACAAAATGTTAGTGGAATGCGGAATCCCTCATTAATAAACTTTTCATTTTCAAAAGAACTTGATCGACCTATGTGGTATGAAATATTCCGGTCCCTGTACATGAGAAAAGAACTCTGTAGCAACTTCAGATCGGGGCTAAATTGATTATTAATTAATTTGCTTATTTATTTATTATTATCAATGACTATCTTTGCAAAACAGTGGTGCCCCCAAGGTGAATTTAACAATAGTTAGATTCTGTTAATGAATGGGAAAGCTGATTTTATTCTGAAAGCTGGCAGCGAGTGTAAATCTGCTCCTCCCTCTTCCCTCATTCGATATGATCAGTTTAAAGGGACAGTTCACCCCAAAATCAAAAATAAAGTTTTCCTCTTAACTGTAGTGCTATTTATCCATCTGGATAGTTTTGGAGATATTGGCCGTAGAGAGGTCAGCATTTCTTTGATATAACGGGACCATATGGCACTTGGCCTGTGGCGCTGCAAGCGCAAATAGTTCCTACATGAAACAAATCTGTGGCTTATCTTGAGTAACCGGGTCATGATTTTTGGCTGTTTAGTTTTTCAAATGTATTTTTTGCCATATAGAACCAAACAATACAATACAAGCATAGAGGAAGCTCAACATCAAATCCACAATGACCAACTCAGGCGGCAACAGCAGATAGCAGCCCTCAGTCTCCACCAGACTGCTGCTGCAGCGTGGTAGGAGGCTGTTTGAAATCCCCTTTAGGTTCCCTGTTTCCTCCCAGTTTCATCACAGTGAGTCTGCAGCATTGGCAGATTCCAAATCCGTTCTCATTCCCAGGGCATCCCATAACGACGTTTTGTCACGACCCTCAGCCCTCAAGGACTCCTTTTGCATCTATCGGAGACGCCTTCAGGGCACTGGGCTGCCAGAAAGCCTTAAGGAGGTCAGGTGACGTAGTATACAAAGTGACTAGTGCGTGTGAGGATGTGGCTGGGGTGGACAGATGGCACAAACAAACACAGGACTGTCACTAAGGAGACCAGGGTTCGTGTTCCGTGTGAAACCAAAAGTTAACGATGAGTTATTAAAGGCCACTTAAGTCACATGACTTCCTACTACCCTTCCAAGTAGTTTTGTTGCCTGAACCTAACCAACACGTGACTTACAGTATATCACTTACGTCACGTGACGTCCCACTACCTACTCAACCGTCTCCTAGAGACACCAAAGGAGTTTGTGAAGGCGTCTCCTACAGATGCTAAAGGGTACCATGTGCGTCTGTGTACAACGCCTAGGGCGTGACAAAACGTCGCTATATGATGCCCTGGGAACGTCGCTATATGACGCCCTGGGATGAGAACGGCTTGGGATGATATTCAATTCAATTCAATTTTATTTATATAGCCCAGTATCACAAATCACATTTGCCTCAAAGGGCTTCACAATCTGTAGCATACGACCCCCTCTGTCCTTAGACCCTCGATTCGATTAAGGAAAAACTACCCAAAAAAAACCCTTTTAACAGGGGAAAAAAATGATAGAAACCTCAGGAAGAGCAACAGAGGAGGGATCCCTCTCCCAGGACGGACAGACATGCAATAGATGTCGTAAGTACAGAATAGATTTATAGCATCAAAACTATAACATATACAGCCTTGATGGCAAAATTGTTGTATATATATATATGTTATTATGTTAGAAATATGACTCCCCCGGGGAGGAAGCACACCCTGAGAGCCACTGTCCCTCACTTATCTCCCACCATCCCTGGAGACAGAGCTGCAATGAGGAACTGGGCAGGGGAACACCTCTGGCCCTAAGAGTAAGAGGATGGGAAGCTCACAGGCTATCACTTGCGTATTCAAACACTCCCTTGGCAGCGTGTGCAGTGGACACATCCAGCAGAAGCTGTGGGCGCCGTCTTCGATTGTGCTAACTACAGCTTTGGCAGCTATCGCATGCTACTTCCACATGCTAACGGGATTACATGCCATCTTCAATTTTAGAGACAGTAGAGACACTTGGACTTAATCTGTGTGGACAGTTGCAATTTGATATGTGCACGCACACACGCACAGTTATTACTGTATGGAGCCAGGACAGTGACTTTAAAATTTGGCATCGAAAATTAAATTTGGCATAAAAATTAGAATTTAGCATTGAAAACAAACGGGAACTGAAAAAGGTAACATTGGCATTGAAATATTTGTATTGGAAAAAGTTTTGGCACTGAAAAACGTTTCACTGAAAAATGAAACACATAACACACATCATTTTATGTTGTTTTTCAAAGACAATGTTCAGATTTTTTTCAGTGACTTTTTTTATGCTATCAGCTTTTTTTTCCCCCAGTGTCACTGGTCTTCAATTTCAACTTTCTGTCACCGTTTTGGCGTGTAATCTGCTTACTAAGGAGAGCACGTCACTCTTCCTGAACCAACCAGCAATGACGTCCACGAGTTCTCAAACTCTCAAACAGCAAGTAAGTCTGTTTCTCTCTGCCGCTGTTTTCTCACATAGCCCTGGCCACGTTAAAGCTGTCTTTTAACGGGCGTTATGCCGGTCTGTCCACTGGAACAAGCGCAAATGTTTGCTAATAGTTTCCCCAGAACTCTTATAAGGTTTGTTGAAAATTAAGGTAACCTAAGTTTGAAGGAATTTGAAAAAATGTTGGAAAACTACTGTTGGGTGTATTTGCAGTGTGTTTTCTGCAGTGAGTTTGCCTTGTCGGCCACCGCACAGTCTACTTCACTATATCTCCGTGGGAAATATTAGACTTTTTACTTCATTACATTTATATGACAGTTCCATCACAGAATCCAGATTTTTGCCCCAAAAATACAAAGAGCCAATATGATGATTTGTTATAAATTAATCTAAACAACAGAC
>CM022489.1:31072840-31144356 GCA_011952105.1 Coreoperca whiteheadi
GCTCAACATCAAATCCACAATGACCAACTCAGGCGGCAACAGCAGATAGCAGCCCTCAGTCTCCACCAGACTGCTGCTGCAGCGTGGTAGGAGGCTGTTTGAAATCCCCTTTAGGTTCCCTGTTTCCTCCCAGTTTCATCACAGTGAGTCTGCAGCATTGGCAGATTCCAAATCCGTTCTCATTCCCAGGGCATCCCATAACGACGTTTTGTCACGACCCTCAGCCCTCAAGGACTCCTTTTGCATCTATCGGAGACGCCTTCAGGGCACTGGGCTGCCAGAAAGCCTTAAGGAGGTCAGGTGACGTAGTATACAAAGTGACTAGTGCGTGTGAGGATGTGGCTGGGGTGGACAGATGGCACAAACAAACACAGGACTGTCACTAAGGAGACCAGGGTTCGTGTTCCGTGTGAAACCAAAAGTTAACGATGAGTTATTAAAGGCCACTTAAGTCACATGACTTCCTACTACCCTTCCAAGTAGTTTTGTTGCCTGAACCTAACCAACACGTGACTTACAGTATATCACTTACGTCACGTGACGTCCCACTACCTACTCAACCGTCTCCTAGAGACACCAAAGGAGTTTGTGAAGGCGTCTCCTACAGATGCTAAAGGGTACCATGTGCGTCTGTGTACAACGCCTAGGGCGTGACAAAACGTCGCTATATGACGCCCTGGGAACGTCGCTATATGACGCCCTGGGATGAGAACGGCTTGGGATGATATGACTCCCCCGGGGAGGAAGCACACCCTGAGAGCCACTGTCCCTCACTTATCTCCCACCATCCCTGGAGACAGAGCTGCAATGAGGAACTGGGCAGGGGAACACCTCTGGCCCTAAGAGTAAGAGGATGGGAAGCTCACAGGCTATCACTTGCGTATTCAAACACTCCCTTGGCAGCGTGTGCAGTGGACACATCCAGCAGAAGCTGTGGGCGCCGTCTTCGATTGTGCTAACTACAGCTTTGGCAGCTATCGCATGCTACTTCCACATGCTAACAAGATTACATGCCATCTTCAATTTTAGAGACAGTAGAGACACTTGGACTTAATCTGTGTGGACAGTTGCAATTTGATATGTGCACGCACACACGCACAGTTATTACTGTATGGAGCCAGGACAGTGACTTTAAAATTTGGCATCGAAAATTAAATTTGGCATAAAAATTAGAATTTAGCATTGAAAACAAACGGGAACTGAAAAAGGTAACATTGGCATTGAAATATTTGTATTGGAAAAAGTTTTGGCACTGAAAAACGTTTCACTGAAAAATGAAACACATAACACACATCATTTTATGTTGTTTTTCAAAGACAATGTTCAGATTTTTTTCAGTGACTTTTTTTATGCTATCAGCTTTTTTTTCCCCCAGTGTCACTGGTCTTCAATTTCAACTTTCTGTCACCGTTTTGGCGTGTAATCTGCTTACTAAGGAGAGCACGTCACTCTTCCTGAACCAACCAGCAATGACGTCCACGAGTTCTCAAACTCTCAAACAGCAAGTAAGTCTGTTTCTCTCTGCCGCTGTTTTCTCACATAGCCCTGGCCACGTTAAAGCTGTCTTTTAACGGGCGTTATGCCGGTCTGTCCACTGGAACAAGCGCAAATGTTTGCTAATAGTTTCCCCAGAACTCTTATAAGGTTTGTTGAAAATTAAGGTAACCTAAGTATGAAGGAATTTGAAAAAATGTTGGAAAACTACTGTTGGGTGTATTTGCAGTGTGTTTTCTGCAGTGAGTTTGCCTTGTCGGCCACCGCACAGTCTACTTCACTATATCTCCGTGGGAAATATTAGACTTTTTACTTCATTACATTTATATGACAGTTCCATCACAGAATCCAGATTTTTGCCCCAAAAATACAAAGAGCCAATATGATGATTTGTTATAAATTAATCTAAACAACAGAAAGAAAATAAATTGCCAACTATTTTGCTAATCTTTTTTATTTTCTTGCAAAAAACGTTCATGGCTCTGGCTTTTGACATGTGAGGATTTGCTGCTTTCCCTTTTAATTATTTTAATGTAGTTTTAAAAAAACAAACCAAACAATGAAATGATTAATCAAGAAACCAATCAGCAGATTAATCCATAATGAAAATAGAAATGAATTGCAGTCCTGTACAAAACGGTTTGGTCCACCTCGATCCACAACAGTAAAATCCTACTTTTACATTAATGCATGAGTAATAATGGATATAATGTACAGTATAATAGTATAACAGTCACAGGGGCCATATTACTGCATTAAGTAGGCCTACTTTTACATTTAATACTTATATAATTGTCCTAGATAATACATCCATTCTATTACTTAAGTAACATTTTCAATGCAGGACTTTTACTTTTAACAGAGTATTTTTACAGTGTGGTATTAGCACGGTTACTCAAATAAAGGATCTGAATACTTCTTCCACCACTGGAAATGTACATTATGCTTAGTTGGCATGCAAATTATATGACCAGGAGTGTTTTCCCCCCCTGGTCCGTGTTGGTTTGGGGCAACCACACCCCGACCATTTTTCTTATTGACTACTTATTTGAGAAAATAGGATATAAAATGTGAGAAATGATTGCTGAAATACTAGCCTTCTTTTTCCTATTTGGTCGCTCCAAGCACCGATACCGTAAATGCATTCATGGACGCGCATCAAAATCCAAACAGCGGCTGGCTTGACTGCAGTGACCCTCTGATACAAACACACACCTATGGCTATGGCTTTCACAAGTTCAACTGGAACTCCCAAACCGCAATGAGGTCTGTTTCTCTCTGCCGTTGATTGTTCACATATACCCCTTTTACCACCAGAATGAACCGGGTGCTGGTCCAGAGCCAGTGCTAGAGCCGGAGTCGGTTCGACTGACGAGCCTTCTAAGAACCCGTTTGTGTTTCCATGGCTACAGAGCAGCACAGAGCCAGGACTCACGTGACCGTATACGTCACATCTTTCCCGGTAACGCTAGCGCGGCAGCGCCAAACACAAACACCGTCAACAATCATGGACGTTGCGTTGCTATTGATGTTCGCCGTAGTTTGTACAGACGGAGATTACGAGCGAGAGTAACGGTACGTACAGAACAGTTATTTTTAACTATGTCAACACGTCAGCTTTAGCCTCGGCATGTTGCTACCCTCCTAGCAGCAACTCTGCTGAGAAACCATCACATTGCAGTTAAATAAAAATGTATGAAGTCCGGTTTTGTTTTCAATGCCAATTTTTTATTTTCGATGCCAAATTGTAAAGTCACTGTCTTGGCTCCATATTAGTGTAAATGTTGTTTGGTACACTATGTGGATAGTATATTTATCTATTGTGAAGTAACCAGCCTTTGATTTAACCTCTGAAAGTTTGGAATTCCCCCTTAAATATCCCCTTCGAGGAACAATCGTAATACTTTACAGTAAAATCTATGGTTATAGCCACATGTTTACTAGGTCTCCCATCTCAGTCTCAATGCCTAAATAAGGGATACACAAATACAAAACTGTAAATGCCAAAAGCAACGACAGACCTAGGGAAATAAAACACCTTGCACTCTCTCTCTCTCTCTCTCTGCCCTCGCTTGTGTAAAATGATGAATTAGAACCAAACTAAATAAATCAAACCAAATTAAAATCACACTGAACATTCCAGCTTCCCTGCACAACAATACGACCCAGAGAACTGTGTTGCCCTTGACATTCGTCACTAACACAATCAAATATTTTCTCTTTGGCTTTGTGACATCAATTTCCCCTTTAAAAATGTATATATGAAAATGACAGAAGTAGTTGTGTGAAGAACATAAGAGAAGTTCAAACCCCTCCTACTTTTCACACCTCTGCTCACCTGGCCAGTCACTGTGTGAAGTAGGAGCACAGATGGTCTATTTCGAAAAGCTGCAAAAATGGTTAGATTGCTGGAAATGTCAAGAAAATGAAGGATTGGTCATTAGCAAAAATGGTGGACAGGTACTTCAAGTCCATTCATTTTTTTTGTTGTAAACATGGGGTTATAGCAGAAACTTTAACTTGTAGCCTACATTTTTAAAGCAGCTCTAAGCGATAGGTTTAACGCTAGAATGCGGGGCTTATAAATTAAGCTCCGTTACATTCAAGCCCTTGCCAAACGAGTTCACACAATGCTGATTAAGCCTCTCGCTGCCAGGTAAATCTCTGCATTTCACAGTATAAGGAGTTTAGAAGTCTGGCGCACCGGTAATGGTGAGTTTTACGCCAACCTGCAATGACTGGTTTGGTTTGGATTTGTATTGTACGCAGTCGCGCCAATGAAGCAGCTTGAATTTATATTGAACGGAGGTGATGCAACTCTCTCTCTACGTGGCTCTGGGGCAACCGTAGGCTACAGCAGCTAGGAGTAAAACCTAAAAAGCATCCAAGAAACGCTTCTGATGCTCCAGATGTAAAAGAAACGCGGCATTCAGAGGGAGAATTACAGTTAAAAAAAAAAAGCGATCGACGACGAGGAAAAACACAGAAAACCGTTGGTGTAGCTTTAGCTTTTCCTTGTTGGGGAGGCTGAGACAACAAGGGGTCTCCCTTTCACAGTCACATTGCCAGAGTATTATCAGCTGAATCTGCATCTCCCCTCAGCTTTATAGTGCGTTTCAGCTCACTTCCACAGCAGGCTCACTTCAGCACCAAACAGCAGACAGGCAGTGACCGGCTGGTGAACCTAGTGGAGCATTTAGCAGCTAAAGAGCCAGATATTTCTGTCAGGAGTGGGTGGAGACAAAAAACAGAGCTAAGATCGCCACATCAAGTTGAAGGCGATGACATGTCAATGTGGTGTTCAAGATTCGGCTGCCAAAGAAAAACGGTTATTGCAGCATTAATATTTCAACCTTGTAAAGCAGCCAAGAATAGTGCACCAGCAAAGACTGTGAGCATGTTAACAAAAAAGTCCTTGTAGGCTACATTAACAGAGTGACACCAGAAGTGGTCCAAACATGTACCCCACAGCTCAAATACTTGGCCAAAGGGAAAAGCCTGTGGAGCTGAGGTAATAAAAGCAAAGCCTCACAGCTAAATGAAGTAACGCACACTCATCATTACTCACAAGCATCTTGCGACATTTTTCACGCTGCAGGGCTCAGGCTCAGGCATCCAAACGAACTGTGCGATATGGTCCAATAGCAGTGAGATGATAGAGTGCTGCTGAGTGATTTTAAATTCCAGATGACCATTACTAGAAATATTTGTTTTGGAGGGCGTGCCTGGAAGGCAAGCGTTGCTTTCATATTTCTATCAGTTCATTTTGAACACTGGCAGGAGTGCCGAGTTGGGATACGGTACCAGGCAGACCTAATGCGGCGGGCTAGAGCGTGCGAGTGTGTGTTCCCACGAAACGGACAACGGGACTGATGTGAGAAAAAAGCCAAACCAAACACATTAAATAGATAAATACGAGAAGTTCTAGAGCTGCAACTCCTGATTATATCATTGATTACTCTGTTTGTGACTGGATTAATTAGTTGTTTAGACTATAAAATGTCCAAAAATAATGAAAGAAATGTCCATAACAATCACTAGTGTCCAAGGTGAAGTCTTGTTTGTCCTTCCTTCCAGCGAAGGGATTGATAAGTCTGTGGAGGCAGCGCGGGTTCTGGTCCAGGCTCTTGTGTGTGCTGTATGTTTGTTTCCTGCCATTAGTCTCTCTTGTCCTGCAACAACCCCGGTCTGCTCCACTATCCGCACACCTGTTTCCACTCCCCTTGGTCAGCCTGCAGTGTGTTGGTCCTCTCGTCACCTGCGCTTCGTTCTCCCATCAGGTCTCTCTACATATTCAAGTCCATTTCCCTTGTTTCTTTGCCAGTTTGTTAAACCCAGTTTGTAGGTCCCATTATGCTACTCAAAAGAAACTATATAGCCTACAGTAGATCAGCGAATAAACAATAATTCGTTGAAGTGGAAATTGAATAACCACAACAATAACTACGCATCATTAAAAACAACAGCTGAAATGTAAACGTGTCATATCCGAGAGCTTATTGCATAACAGGAAACACATGAGGTCTTTGGTGAAATTTATAGCAGCACGGGGCTGGCACAACAGCATCAGAACCAGTGCAGAACACACGTGAGAATTGATCAAGTGGCAAAAGTCCCCTTTACTGAAAGTAACCCTTGCTCAGCTTCTATTCAGTTCAAACCATGTCACAAACGTTTTTGACTTCATAGGGGCCAAGGGTCAGCACCTTAAACGTCACCTGTTTACAGAAGCATCATAACCAGTCATATTTACAATGGCAATAGTGAATTCCCTACAACCTCTTCGCCCACGTCAGGAGAGACTTGGTGCACACGTGTTGCTCTGATGACCACAGCAGCGCACAAGGAGGAGATACCAAGCTCGATGGCTCAGTTTGTTCACAGGGAGCCAGTGACATGTGTGCTCATAAGGAACTAGCTACTCTATATGTAGATTGACAGCAAGATACTCCAAAGGTTTACATGGTTTTGGTGGAACTCATGAGCTTAAAGGAGCCACTTGTTCTAGTGGCTTCTCAAGGAGTCTTATGTTTGAATGCTTCCCAGCACATACCAGTACTGGAGAGTGATGCAGTGGGAAGGCAGCACACATTTAGGCTGGTTTTGAACATGGATGCATGAAAGTACATTTTCATCTAGAATTACTAAAGGGAGTAATTTAGGCAGATCCTCGGAGACAAGCTGTCAAGATCAAGTTATAAGCATGAACAGCATAACAACATTCAATCGATTAAAGCTGAATGAAATATTTCACTTGGATTTTTAGGTTACTCTTTTCTAATATTAAGTTCTGAATCCAGAAGCTAAGCCCACAGGCTGCAATGAAAATGCTAAAATCGCTATGCCTCCTGGAGTTCATCGCCACAGAAACCATCAGAGGAGATAGCTTGTGTAACAGCTGTTTTACAAACAGAAGGGAGCGTGAGCAACTAAAAAAAAAATACTTTTCTTGTGTTATTTTGAAATGCTACAAGTCTCTAAAGATAGCAGTCTTCCTCCAGGAAAAAAACAGCTTTGCAAAAGGTATATGTAAATCTGGATTTGACAGAATGTTGACCAGCTATTGATATGATGCCCTGCACCAATGTTGAAAACCCTTGCACACAGAGCACCACAAAGAACACTGACTATAGCATCGTGTAAAGTTCCAAACGGTTCTCTGAGCCACCGTATGAATGCATACCATCGATCCATTCATCACCTGTATCGTGCTCATTTGGGTCGACACTGATCTAGTGCTGAAACCACTAGTCAATCAACAGAAAATCAATGGACAATGTTCAAGATAAATTCAGTCATTTAAAAGTAATTTATCAAGCAAAAAACGACAACAAACATTCTCCAGTTCCAGCTTCTCAAATGAGATTCGCTGCTATTCCCTGTTTCATATTCCCTATATAATACAAATAATCTCTTAATGAGACAAGAGTCTACAGCCATGCTGATGGCTCTGTCAGGCTGTATTTATAGGCACAGTGGTGCTTTGAGCTAAATGCTAAGTTAGAGCAGATATAAGGTTTAACATGTTCACCATATTAGTTTTAGGTTGTTCGATTGATAACACGTGCTAAATAGCACATATGTGGCTGCTGGGAACATCAGCTGTGTGGATGTAGTTTAGCATCAGCTGCAGGTGGAGAGTCGGCGCAGCGCGTCGCAGGAAGGTTGACACACCCTTTGAGTATTAGTGCGGATTGCTGATCTGCCATGCGGCATGCAAGTACCATGTGCCTAAATACCACAAAGACACTGGGTCCTTGAAAGGACACTGGCGGACAAGCTGGCGGAGGCAGGTGACAGGCGTCCCAAACGTATCAGCCCATGCAGCAACTTCGGATTTGGTTTAAGACACTTTTGTTAGAGTCAAAGCCTGTTCATCTGCCAATCTGTGTCCACTCCATTCACCAAGCTCTCCAGTGACACTATCTTGTCACACGTTTGACTAAATACCTGCAAACCTTGACCTGATGATGGCGCTAGATAAAAAGTTAAGGAATCACTAAAGTGATTACGCTTTATCCTGAGGGGAACATGAACGTCTGCACAAAATGTTATGGCAACGTATCAAGTAGTTGTTGAGGTATTTCAGTCTGGATCAAAGTGGTGGCTATTTTGACTCTTTAAGTCTAAAGTGACCACAGGTCACAAATAGACACCCCGCTTTGTTTTCAGGGGTCAAGAGCCAAAAAGATTGAGGAACACTGGACTAAACAATCAATCAAATATCAGCAGATGAATCAATCATGAAGAGAATCTTTAGTTGCAGTCCTACACTGACTGCCCACACTGTGGTGGTGGTTGCGGTGATGAAGGAGCTGAGCCGGAAGGCAAAGCTTTCGATTTATCAGTCGGTCTACGTTCCAACCCTCACCTATGGTCTTGAGCTATAGAATGAGTTCGCAGATACAAGCGGCCAGAATGAGTTTCCTCGGCAGGGTGGCTGGGCTCAGCCTTAGGGAGAGGGTGAGGAGCTCAGACATCCTGAGGGCACTCAGAGTAGAGCTGCTGCTCCTTCCTGTCGAAACAAGGCCAGCTGAGGTGGTTCAACATCTGATCAGGATGCCTCCTGGGCGCCTTCCTTTCGGAGGTTTTCTGAGCACGTCCAATTGGTAGGAGGCCCCGCGGTGGACCCAGAACCCGCTGGAGGGATTATATATCGCATCTGGCCAGGGAACGCCTCAGGATCCCCCAGGAGGAGCTGGACATCGTTGCTGGGGAGAGGGACTGTGGGAACTATTTTCTTACTAAGCGCCATTTGATATATAGCGAATCAAGTTTAACAATCGTTTATGTTGTAATAAAGCGTTTCATTTTTCTATTTGAAAAAGAACTGTGGATTATAATGGTGTCTCTAGTTAAACGACATCCATGAGAACTGAAAGAGAAATGCATATGGCCTTCTGTGTACACCTGCAATAGGGAATAGACGCCATTAGTTCCAGAAAAGGGTTAGTTTGAGATGCCAGCTGCTGCGGGGGAAAAGACACCATTAGTTCAAGGCAAAGCCAATTTTGGAAAAACAATCTGGACAGCTGAAACGATGGTGTCATGGGAAAACAGGATAAGTTTAGAGAAGGAGGGCCTTGTAACAAGGCCCACAAAAGGAGGAGCAGAAAATGTACATAAAGTGAAACGGAGCCTGTTCAGTTGCTTTAGGAACCAGCTCGGTTTATGTACGCTGTTTCTTGATATTGCATTAAACCCACATCATACTGAACTCTAAAACGTGCTTGTGCTACTTTATAAGATAATTAAACAGTGTGGTAGGGGACCTAACTGCATCTGACCCTATAGGAAGGGTTTCTCTGGACTACCCTGCTGCCACCGTGACCCGGGCCCGGATAAGCAGAAGAAAATGGATGGGTGGAAACACTCTAAAGTAACACTCTGTTCGGGTTCCGTTTAATACTGGTGTTCCCAATCGCTATCACATCATGTTGCTCATCACAGCGACACCTCTACCTGCATGTATGTAATAAAAAATTCAATTCACTTTTATTTATATAGCCCAATATCACAAATGCCTCACAGGGCTTTACAGTCTGTAACATATGACACCCTCTGTCCTTAGACCCTCAATTTTAAAACTACCCAAAAAATAAAATGATAGAAAGCTCAGGAAGAGCAACAGAGGAGGGATCCCTCTCCCAGGACAGACAGACAGACAGGCAGGCAATAGATGTCGTATGTGCAGAATAGATTCACAACAGAAGATCATAGTACATGCAATTATGATGACAAAATGAAAGTGTAGTATATATAATTAATATACCACAATACGGACGGTGTGTGAACGGTTTCCATTGTGTCCAACACGCCTGTTAATGTGCAGTCAAAACCGTGTCGAATAATTAATGAAAATGAATGGTTTCTGGTTGCTCACAATGTAACCAGTGGATCTGTTGTGTCTGACAGTTCAGCAGAGTAAAGGAAAGGCCCTCAGTATAGGCTACCACCTGTCGTGGGTTACACAGCTGGTTTAAAAATCACCCACCAATCTTTATTCTGTCTTGCGGGCATTGACGCTACAATCGAAAGAAAAACATTTCGTCTGTGCGATCATATGTCAGCTGGTTGAAAAAGGCCAAGCAAATGTGGAAAACATGAAGAAAGAGGTGCGTACCGCGCCTCTCCTCCCGGCGTGGCGCACGGCGAGTCACCAAGATACCGTAGTCTGAGGAAACAGCTGAGGAAATAACCTCACCAGGACCCGCCCGGGCGCAGGCGCATTCCGTGCCACCCACATAGAGCCCTCAGTGTAAACGCCAGTGTTGGCTGAGAGCACCACCCTTTTGGATACTTCTAACACTGTCATTTATCAGAAAGTGCTTCGTGTGTGTCTGTGTTGAGGACAGGTGAGCCAGTTAGTGTCAGACAGCCAGGCGGAGATTTAGGCAAGACACAAGCTCGTCCATTTCATCCATGGGGTTGGAAGACAATAAAATATTAAAGAACAGATCACGTAAAACTGACTGAGGATGTTTCAGAAATTCTCTTTAGCAGAGAAGAACAAAAGCAAGAGAACCAGACTCTACCTGGAATTTTAAAGAAGGCTTTTGACTTTGTCTTAAAGGATCGTCTTATCTATCCACTCTGATTCTGAATGAGAGTTCATTACCAAAAGCATCTGGATTTGTCTTTCTATTGACAGCGGTGGCACTTAACTGCTGATGCAGAACACTTCACATAAAGTGTTGTTGGACTGCTATTGTGTTCTCTCAGTAATGAGGCTAAAACCATCAGCGGCAAATCACAGAAATGGGTCTCATTTGGGTTAACATACATTCAATTCAATCAGCTCTAAAGGGGAAATGATGTGTTTAGTCTCCGGGAACGAAAGAAAAGACGAGAAGGTACTGCACCGTGTCGGCTGAAAGTGACTTTGTCGAACTTTGTTTGAGATGAGGGTGAATTCAGAATGGGACTTAATAGAGATAGTAAGGAGAAAGGTTCCTAACTTTCTTTTTGCAACCTACCGGAAACTTCCCTGGCAGTCAAAGTCAAATTAAGTGTACGACACGTGGCAGAGTAAATCGAGGTAAGGATTGCCTGTTAGCTAGGCATAAAGTATATTTTTATCCACTTTTTAAAGTTTGTTGTGAGCATAAACTAACCTGAGTGGAAATGGCAGAAATACAACACACACCCACTAATTTATTCCTAATCAAAATCCACACACACAGCAGTAATGACACGCCATGACCGATCAGAGTACCTGACAACTCCATTAATTATGTCGTCTTGTCAACACAGTAGTCTACTAATTCAATAGCGCTGCAATAAACCAGTAAATACCTGCATGACGAGTAGAGGTACTTTGTGTGTACCCGCACCGCTTTAGAGTTTCCACGTGCACCCGCAAACCTCCTAAAATACATAATCGAAGCCGGTGCACCGAGCTGGCGCGGGCCTCTCGGAATCTTGCGATCTACGGGCCGCACCGACGGCGCGAGGGCTACTTGTTGAGAATTTGGCTCGTTGGTCTGCGGTGCCGCCGACCCAATCCCTTTCGTTTCGCCTCCTTCCAAATTACACCAGCGAGCAGATAAACAATGTATTTCTCAAGACGAGATGAACAAAGGAGTGCAAGAACAGTGGCTGCATGTGCAGTGGCGACACAGCCGTTGGAAACGGCCCGACAAAGAACCGTTGGGCTGCTAATTGGAAGTAGAATGGCAAAGCTCTTTGTCATACTCCAGCATGTGAATGCAGCACAAGAAGGAATTTGCTGATCACAGCGCTTTGAGGTGTACCGACTACTACAATGAGCTGAAACCATTGGACACCTGAAAAGATAGAAAAATGATTTTGAAAATGATCATTGGCATGTTTAATTAGTTGTCATTAATGTGAGGTGTATTACTTTGGTGTAACTTAACACTGATTTCTGAGGCTAGCTTTGCTGTAGTTGAAAGTGTTCCTGTGACGTAACTGATCTTTTAAAACTACACATTTCAAGTAGCTTCTTTATAACTTTTTAAAAAACTAAACTTCAAACCTTATTGACACATATACAGTTATACTCAGTACAATGTCTAGTGAAGTCTAATCTCTGGATTTAAGCCATCCTTATGAGGCGCAGTGGGCAGCTGAGGTGCAATTGGGGTTCAGTGTCTTGGCCGAGGACGCTTTGACATGAGGCTGGGGGAAGCCGGGATTGAACCGCTGCCCTTCCGATTGGCGGATGACCCGCTCGGCCACTAAGCCACAGCCGCCCCCACTTGCTGTCAGATCAGCATCAGCAGTCTTGGGACTTGACGTTAGAATCTAGTAATCTAATTGACACACACTTGATACTTTAGCCGGATCCATTGTGCTGCCAGAATTAGCAGAACAGAAGAAAAGGACAGACAGAGAATCAGAGAGACAAAAAGAAAGATTGGAGCGAGAGCGGTTGCTGAACGGCTTCATTGTGCACTGGTGATTAACTTCATTCTACAACCTAAAAGGAGTATTCAGCAGTTCAGTTAAGGTTTAAATTCCCCAGCCTTAATGTACTGTTAAAAGCTGTCCTCTCTTGTGTGTTAGTTGGGCCTTTCTCCACTTCAGGTCCAAAGTACACAGAGATAAGGGCTGCAGCCACCAACACATGATGGAGGTAGGAGGTGCTGGTGAAGGTGCCAACAGCACTAGCTGGACTAAAAAAAAGCTGAAAGCGATGAGTGCACCGAGCTGACTTGTGTCCTATAAGCCAGTTACACACATGCAATTGAACAGCTTGTCAATAACTGTATAGAAGAAGTGAATTAAGGCGTGCAAAGCCCAACATGTGGCATATGAATGCTGCAACATGCAACCTGATGCATGTTACTGGTTTCACATGAACATGATCGCAGAACCAATCAAATCAGGGCAAAAATGAAGTCCTGCCATATTCCCTGTCTTTGATGACTGCACAGTGTGAAATAACACATCCAAGTTATCAGCAGAAGCTGAAGCAGGGTTTAAAACCATGCCTCCACGTTAGCCGCAAGCAAAGTGACGTCGTCTGACAATGCAATGCAATGGCTGGTCTAATATGTCTAAACAAACATTGCTGGTAGATTACTATGTAACGTAAACCTGGTGAGCCTTACAACCAAAGACGCCATAACTACTTTCCAGTGATGTGAAATCTCACAGTCTGCTGTGACAGATCGTCCTCCCCAAAAATACGGCTGTATAGGTCGTCTGTGCACCAGGCTAGACCCAGATTTACGTTTATTGTCAGGCGTCGACCTCTAGTGGCCGTAATAATTACGACGGGTGCAAAGGAGAGAGTCAGGTGAGTTAGTATAAAGAGCGACAAACACGGGACTCTTTCAGCCAGGAGACGTCAAGTCAACGTTGACGCATTTTAACTAAGTTACGTTACGTTACATCACGTGACTTAGTTATGGTAACCCAAACCACGATCTTTTCCTAAACCTAACCAGGTAGTTTTGGTGCCTAAGCCTAACCAAACTGCAACCGTTTCACAACGTTAACATGAATGTTGTTGTGGGAGTCACTGGCAAATGACACATCCTGCCGTTTAGGTACGAGTACGGGTTGGCTTTGCAGCATTTCGTATTCATTGATCTATTACCCACACTGGAGTTCCTGGGTCATGCAGCAGTTTCCATGCCCACATCTCAGCTTTACAATAAATATTTAAAGCAAGAATTAGAAACAAGAATTAACTGAAAATGATAAATGGAAACCAAAGGAAAAGTGGCACCCATGACTCTCTTGCCACTTAGCAAGCAATCTTACATGCTTACTATTGTAGGGAACTTCGTAGCAAACATTAAGGATTCCATTTTCCGAGCCTCCATCGTGGATTATATATGTGGGCAAAATTAAATAGAAAAAAGTTACGTGCATTCATTTCTCCTTCCGTCTATTATCTTATCCTGTTCCGGGTCAGGATTCTGCTACTCGACCTGACCCAACCTGGCCTTGGACTTTGGCCCGAGTTCAGGTTTAATTATTTTGAATATTTAGAAATTTCTCCCCCAATTTCTCTCTCAGTCACTCTGGCATGGGTTTGTGTCCATGCAGTAGCGTGCTGCATGTAGTAGGAGTGTAGCCAATGTGTAGCGTTAATGTAGAGTGAATGCCAGTTATAAAAACATAACTAATCTGCACGAGAACATAACGTTAAACTCCAAGAATACCTCTGAGTGAAGTGCCAACAAGCGAGAACTTTAGAGAGAGCAAAGCATCACGGTGTGGTTGTTGGAACCTGGGGTAGTGATTCACACTAAATAAGGGTTTCTGAGTGCCGCCACAGTGAGTTGTTAAATGAGACGTGATGAAAGAAGGGAGATGAGCCTACAGTTGATACCCAGCGTGTCCCCTGTCGCGGCGCTCCCTGCAGCCCCACAACATACCCTGATTAGCCCCCCTCATCACTCCGTCGAGACCGAGAGACACTATACAGGCTATTTGTTGACGTGGTTATTCATTTACTGATGGCTCAGACAGCCGGCAGAAGGAAAGGCTGGCTGTCAGCACATAGGTGAGAAGGAACCTTCAGAGTGCTTTGACACATTCATTCAGAGGGGTGAACACTGCACTCATCAATCACCAGTCATTTCAATCGTTCATCTGATATCCAATGCCCTAATTCATTATAGTGAACAGCGGCCACCTCCTTATTCACTGTAGGGTTTTTTGCTGTGATTATGCAACAATAGGACAACACAAATGTCTATTAAACATGCCTGGTGATTTTGGATATAGTTGTTGCCATGTATTCTATTTATTTTTCATACCATGAAAGAGCCTCTATTTGCTAAATCACAGTTTTATTAGTCACATTCTGACTGGCTGTCATGTTACACCGATAGAAATGAATGAAGGAAAGATTAATAATACCCAGCACAGATGAAATGAAGTCTGTGCTCCCCTGTTGTCACCACACTCACACAGGTCCGAAACAGCGTTAAATTTGACAAAAACGCATTGTGGGGGTGGGGGTGGCTGTGGTTGAGCGGTCAGCTGCAGCGAGAGAGAGGTGGGCGAGTGGCTCAGCTGAGCAGTGTCAGGCAGAGCTGATTGGGCAGGACCTACAGCACACACACGGGACTAGTTGGCAGCAGCGGAAGCTGCCGGAGTAAGGAAGGCCGCACCCGACGCGAGCCGCGCCGCCACAGTCCTGTACCATGGGGCTTAGTAGTAACTGTAAACGGCGTGCGTGTTCGAGACCCAAAGTAAAACGAGTCCTTAGTAAAAGACACTGTGCCTGTGTATGCCCACAAGTGGCAATAGTCTTGCTACACGTATATTAGTCGGATTTGAATCATTTGATAATTGTCCATTTTAGTATAGTTTTAGTCAATAAAAACTAGACAATTTAGTCTAGTGACACGTTTAACCAAAATGTTGAACAACATTATGTTTCAGTGGGCATGTACTCCATAAATGTGGTAATTAGCTAACATTACTGGAAAAGACAGACTGTTACTGCTTAATGCAAGCAGCTGCTTATTAGCCCAACAGGTCAAGAGATTTAACCAGCATCTGAAAAAGACACATTTAATACATTTGACAAATTGTTGACAAGAAAAATAAAGGGAAAAACGAAAGGTGATACTGTCAAAATGGAATAAGCAAGCCAAAAGGTCTGGGACTGTCAGCATCAGAGGGTCACCATCAAAGTGCAACCGAGTTAGTAAGAACCACGGTGGTCGCCCGGCCTGGACATCCAGGGCTGAAGCCCCGAAAGAAATGGATTTAGCCCCGACAGGTCTGCCAATTCTTCAGTTGATATGATAGAACGCTAGCTAGCTCACAGTCTGAGAAATAAAAAATGGGCATTTTATACCGGTAAAAACGGGTTAAAGCTGAAGCGGTTGCACAAACCTCCTCTCATGCTGAGCCAGGAAAGCAAGGTGGGTCAACGTCTGTATGAGTTCCAAGTTCCAAGAACATGATATGAGCAGAAGCCGGGGTTTGTTGGCTTCTGTCGAGTCTGAATGGAGTTTGAATGAAGTGTGTTCCAGGATGAGTTAACAAGGCAATTAGGGTCAGTGAAAGGGAGAAAGAAGATCTCAGAAGCCACGCGATTGCAATTTCTTGATTAACAGGGGAAATATGTGCGAGAATATTTCCTTTCTAGACATTTTGTGAGTTTTTTGTGTTTATTTATTAGACTAAAAAAAGCTAAGGCCTCCTCCCTGGCTCAACAAGTAGCTGTGGTCGAGCGAGCCAGACAGTGAATGAGGAGAGGGAGCCTGGATAGCAAGAAGCAGTGAATCAGAGAAATAAAATGTCATTTTCAGATTAATAATCCATGAAACTAATGCTGAATACATTTAATGATAGCAGCATACTGTTTACTCACAATTTACTCGTGAAAGCGCTATGAGTAGTCGGAAGACTAGAAAGGCGCTATACGAGTACAGTCCATTTACCATAGTTATTCTGGAACAGTTTTTGAGGTACACATTTAAATTGTGAAATGATTAAGACATATACTTTGAATGTAAATAAGGTGCCAGAGTGCGTAAAGAAGCCCCCCCCATCATAACCCCCTACAGAGGTCCGGGCTCAGGCCCGAATGTCCTCTGATCCAAGAAACCCCCCTGTTAAGAACATGTCATACTGAAAAAAGTTTGGAAGAACAAACAGAACTATGTTTTTTTAGTCAATTTCCTGCGTATCTCGAGGATGGAAAGAGATGGCTCGGGTGAATAATTGATGTCCTTCTAAAAGCCAACTCTCAGCCAATTACTGCAAGAGGAGCCCATTTGCCTCGAGGGCCAGTGTGCTGTTGACCCAAAACCTCTGCAGTCCTAAACTTTTGCGCAACACTGCACAGCAAGGCCCCCAACAACATATGGCAATAGACTGGGGCCTGACAGGGCCAGCGAACCTAATGTAGACAGTGGGCTTTATATCACATACAGGGCAGGTTTTTTAGCCTTCAGTCTCAGGCATATTATGGATCATCACTGCTGCTATATTGACAGTTATGGTAAATGTGAGCGCTGTTATATAGCGTATGAAGGGAAGGCAGAGAGTGAGCCTGTGTGTGGTACACAACAGTGGGTGAGAAGAGTGATCACAGCTAAAGGTAAAAGTGGAGTGTAGGCTAACTAGAGTGATGGTTGCTGCCACTGTTTTCCCATGTATAACATGTTGCTCAAAAGTTACTGTGGAGTTCAGTTACATTCAGCTACAATAGCTTGAGTGAAGTCAGCAAATCAAAGAGACTCTGAAAGTGGAAACCCCCTGCAGAAGAATTCCTGCTGAATTCTGAGCGCGTGTCCTAAAGTAAGCTGTCACACAATCACAACAGCAGGGTGACAATAAACTAATCTTAACTCAACGTCCATTTACAACCTTTTTCCTGGAGATTTCGCGCTATCAAGTGAGCTGATTTCCATCCTTTGAACTGAACCAAATCAATGAAAAGTGAGCAGCATAAAGTTTAAGACGTTAAATGTTAGTGCTGTCGAAAAAGCCCAAACAATCATTATATGGACCTGGTAGGAGATTAGTATTTACGGACAACAGATTTCTATGCCATCCCTCACTGAAGTCTGAATTTTCTAGGAATGTCAGGTCCTAACTACGCATGAGAAACAAACCCTAACCCTCTGGTTTCAAACTCCTGTCAAAGTCCTGCCGTATCACATAGCGCATTTCCAAAAATCACCTGAAGCGTTATCTCCAGCTCAACAACACTTTCTCCGAAGCGGACCATGGGATGCTTTCATGATAGAGCTAACAAGCCGCTGTTAAAAATGTAATGAAATAAAGCCAAATGAAAGCCTTTGTGCTGACACCGTGAAAGGCTGGTATTATTGAAAGAATTGCAAAATCCAAATGTTCCTGTGGCAGAAAAGCTGCTGATTACATTTTGTGGTAGGCATTTTAATTACAGCTCCCTATTTTCTATAATTACGGCGTAATTAGACAGCAAAAATACAGTATATCATAGCAAATTACAAGTCTGTAGAGCAACCAACACTGCAGGAAGGAAAAAAACTTTCTGTGTTGACTTCTAAAATCTATGTTACATTTCAATACATGTAACGCACACCGTGGCGAAGACGGGAGCTGTTTTCTCCTCACGCGTCACCACATTGTGTTTCGAAGGCCACAGACAAACTGGAGCTTTTGAGGTGACACTTCCTGGCAGGACAGCTGCTCACTGACCACCGCCATAACCACTGTTAAATACGAACGCCGCTGAATCGTCACGGCTCCAGGCGGCGTGGACAGAGGGCCACGTTCCCTCACGCCTTCACTACTGGAGACAAAACTGTCAACATACAGACCAGTACGACCTGACTCTGGACTGATGGATGGGTGTGGAAGATGGCTGAGTGGCAGCAACCAACCAGACAAGATGCAGGCCTGCAGGTTTTACAGCACGGCCCGGTGTAATAGAAGGGTCACGCCACAGCAGGAACAGAATCTGTGTGGAGCTCCTGATGTGGGTGTGTAACAGATATCCCGCTGACAGTTTGCATTTATCCTAATAGCTTCAGTTAACTTAGTCTATGGTCAAAATGTATTCAATACATATTTTACTACGGCCAAAATAAAATTTTAAAAAAATCTATATTTGAATCAAGCTTAGCCTTGCGTTAGCGCTTGTTGACAATCTGGTTACAACAACCTGCAATATATTTTTATTGCAGCTGAGGAACTAAAAACAATAAGACTAGCCATAGAAGCATTGTGATTGCTGCAGGCACTGAGGCGAACCTAGATATTGGCGGAGGTATTGAGGCAGCGGGAGCGAATGAGGGCTAAAAATACACAGTATATGAAAAAAAAACCTCATAAACTGCACATGTCATCAGATTATGTACAACTGACGAGTTTGGAAATACGAATGTGAAATATGGGTTTGTACTGTAGTCAGTAACTGAGCTTTGAATACAATGGATGTTTATGACTGTTATAACTGTTTAAAACTCAATAACTAAGGTAAGTTAAGTTACCAATAAGGAAAGTGCATTGAAACTGTAGGAGTGTCTTGAAAAATTATTTTTTTCCAGTCACATTGTATGAAACCTACATACAATTATGTGCATATCAATGTGTGAATGGTATATTTTTTCATAAATGCTTTTCAAGCTACAGGTGAGAAAATAAAATTATAAAAGAAATAAAAGAATAGTAATAAGAAGTATGCAAGACGGCTGTTGCAAACTAATTCAAAACAAACACTAATATTGCTATTTTTGTCATTTGCAATATGCACTGCAGAATCAGTTGTGCAACAACAACCAGCTGAAGCTAAGAGTTTAAAACATTTTTGGATATAACATTTATTGTGCATCTTGGAACATGTCATCTAGATGGTATTTTATACAAATACACAAACCTCAACAGGAAAAGGCATAGAAAACTAAGACCACAAGCCACAGCCGCCCTTGCTACATGACTGATCCCTCTGTTACAAACTGTTGTAACAAACTTGAGTTCACACGGTGATTCATTGTGAGTTCTCTGGGCGAGGAGTTCCACATATTGATCCCCTCGGCAGAGAATCCGTCCAAAGGAGATTTTTTAAGGGGCACTTAAAAAGTCGCCGTAGATGCAACCTTAGTTACTGAGCCAGAAACCCTGAGATGTTTCACTGAGCTCTTTAGGTGCATGGTTATGTTGGCATTCATGGATAAGGCCAAGATTAGCAAACTTAATGAGGTGATCCATAAAACAAATGGCAGTGGTGAAACCTCATGGATTTTTTTTAAACTAACGTTCCAATTGTGTAAATACGTATCATTTTGAAAGGCTTAATTACTGTTGTTGGGATCACTGGAACTCCACAGATGAATTTTTGTGACTTAAACTGAACTGTTTATGAAACTGCGCCATTGAGCTCATTCCCCAGACTTCACACCTGTGTATGAACTCCACCCATGGACCCAGCTTTCAGCTACCATTGGTCAGTCTGACCTATGACCCGTGATGTCATCAAATAAAAGCGTCATCTGCCCTTTGTTCTCTCTCTTTTCTGCTGTAGCGGACAGCTGTCTCCCTCTCAGTGTGGCCTGCTAACCAGCAGACACATAGCAGAACTGAACCCTTACAGCCGCGACGCAACGGCCTGCGTAAGGTTTCGACAACAAAGCTCAGTTAGTGCCAGCAGCTGCCACACAATGTTTGCCACCTAACTTTGACTAGCAACAAAGCCACTTAGCGCCAAGCTAACTATAAGTAGAAAAAAGAATGGTGTCACTACAAAGTTTTTCCACCATTGTCTACCCTCTAAAATTGGTATCCCATATCGATCGGGCTCTAGCACGTAAAAAAGTTTTTACCATAAAACAGTCTCTGATTAAGTCTAAATTTATAAAACAGTATTACAGAATTCACCAGCTTAGCGTGGACGTAGTCTTCTTTCTAAGGTAATATACTGTCTTTTACTATGAATGCAAAGAAAACGGTTAGATTAAGTACAAATTTGTATGTAGACCCTGCACATCAACTGTTAATTTGATCAGGCTCAATTCAATTTCAAAAGGTCATTTGAGTTTAAAAAGCAAGTTTTGTGGAAAATCTGGAAAACAAATTCAATTTGATTTAATTCTATTTTGAAGACATACTGTAATTTCATATTATGAGATCCAAAAATCCAGGTTTACAGAATTCACAATCAGTACCATCCGGCATAAATATTTGCCCATACCCAGCAGTGTCCCTGAGTCACTCATCATTTCCCTCAGCATCAACCGTTGGCATACTAATGTATCTGTAGACAGACAGACTGGCTAAGAGGAGGGTGGCCCCTTAGCTGATGATAAATATTCCCCTTCATGAATGAATGATGACACATATTCAAAGAATCCCAGTCCCCACCTGCTCTTATTGTCCCAATTAGCCTAGCTTAGTGAAATGAAGGCAAAGAGTGGTTGTCTTAGACTATAACTTCTGTCATAACAGCCAGTCAGGTGGATTCCCCCGCTGCATTCAGCAGGCGTGTTGGGACTCATCCTGCGCTGGTGACTTCACGCATAGGCAATGTTGTGAAGCTGTTCTCGACGTCCACAGGCTGCACTCTGGTACGTCTGCTCACTGCTTCTACAATGTGACGATGGAGGGCTTTAAAAAGAGTTTCGACTCATTCATACTCTTAGGGCTCAGTCACAACAGCATTTATCATGGCTCAATTTCGAGCCCTATTTCCAGCCAAGAGCCTGATACTGGACGATTTTGCAAAACCCCAACCCCAATTATTTATATTATTCTTCCTTTCTACATTATCTGTGAGTGGCAACTGCAGGAATGCCGCCATCCATTAAAACCACATCAACCTTGAGGAATATACATCAACAGTGACAGTATCCATCAGCAAGTGTTGATGATGTGGTGATCACAAAGACAATAAAAGCATTCCCCAACCAGAAAGCCTGGATGAATGGAGAGGGCCCGATCCAGAGCCAAATAGCTGCTTTTCGGTCAGGTGACAAGAAAGCTTACAGTTACACCAGAGTGAGACTAAAAGCTGGCATCAAGGGGGCAAAGGAGAAACATCAAGGGAGACTGGAGAGAAACCAACACCACCAATAACACCAAAGATATGTGGCAGGCGATCCAGACCATCACAGTCTACAAAAGCAGGAGCGCCCATCATGTCTGAGGCCACATCGCCAGATGAGCTTAATGCCTCTTAAGCTTTGATCTCCCCAACAAAGAGCCAGCTGCAAAAGTCTACTCCACCTCCAGAGGACCGGCCACTGTCAGCATTCAGCAGATGTGAGAAGAATTCTGCTGAGAGTGAATATGAGTAAAGCTGTTGTAGCTGGATTAACGCAGATTCTGATGAACATTTGGCCTCATGGCCTCTGTGAAGAAGAAATGAACTTCCACAAACACGTTGTGTCACAGGACCTCCAGAGGTCACAAATGGACAAGCTCTCGGTTTACAACAAGCCTGCTTGGAGCCAAGCTAATCTCATATCCCATGGAGATACAAGTCACACAAGTTTCAAGACTCTCAAAGCAATGTTGAGAGCCAGTTGAGAGTGAAGCTAAGCCAGTTTATTAGTTTACTGGCATCCCTAGCTTGGTAAACTGAAAACCCTACTTTCCAATATCCTCTGACCTGGACTTTATCAAGGACTTGTAAAGCCCCAATCAGACACAGCATGTGATTGAAGCCTACAATTTAGAAAGCCGTGCAATGCGTTTTTTTATTGTTGGTAGACAACCTCTGAATCACTTTTCCTTAGCCTAACCAACTGATTTTGCTGTGTAGTAAACTCACAGATCAGTTTATTTATTTATATATAGATAAAAACATATCTATTATAGCTATAAATCTATATGGTTTGGTGGAGAACATCCAGTTTATTCTCCTGGCTTCTGCTTCTCCTGTGTATCTCTTCAGGCGGGTAGCCAGAGCTCGAGTCTCTGTTTGGCAGTGTCCAGTGCATCGGGTATAGACAGCTTGTTGAATTTCTTAGGGAGCCCTTTCTTCCTCGCACCTTTCTGAGAGCTGACTAACTTCTCTCCATGCTGCCTTGATCTTGGCCTTTAGCCTTCTCCTCCAGGGGGCACAATGCTCTTCTTGGTGTTCATCTTGTAGCCAAACATCTCCAGGATCACTGTTGCTGTGGTGTATAGCAGCTTATTGGTCTCAGTAGAGTCTTAGTAGAGATAGTATGTAGTGCTACATACCTTAACGAACTCAGTCAACATCGTGGAAGAGGCTCAAAACGCATTGACATCACAGCCAAACAGGAAAACATCATCAGCCTGATTATGGAAGGGAAAACATCCAACTCAAGCCGAAGTCGCCACACGGGGCGCTCCACCCAGGTCCGATTTACCCCTCAGCTGCACTTACCAGGACCGATCGCCCACAGAGTGCCCCATAGAAATGGCACTGATTCTCCTCTCCCCTGCTCAGTCAAAACTCAGGTGAAACAACAGATGCTTTCCTGTATTGGGGTTGATGCTCTAGCTTAATAAGAGCAATTAAGAAACATAAATCAAAATCCGGATCTTGCATCAACTGAGGTATGATAGTGAAATTGCTTTAGATGATCAATAATTCCTAATAACAGTCTCCTTTGACTTTCCAAAACTTCTCAGATGCTGAACGGTGCCTATTTTTTTTTCACAGTTAATATTAAAGTTTTCCACATAGTGGTTGCATCATCTGGTATCAAATGGTCCTCATTTAATTTATTAATGGTTCATCACTGTGTTCGTATCATTCGTTCGTGGTTACATTTATCCGTTCATTTGTGTGTCTAGTAGTTATTAGTTCGTTTGTGTAATCAATAGTTTGTGTGTGTAATCTCAATCTCCTCCTTTCTCATACCAAATTAGAGGTACTTTGCTATGATCATTTTATTGCCTTTTAGCCTTAATTTGCCACAGTGTTGGGCCTGATAATAAGCAACAATGAGACTTCATATCAGGAGGAAATCAATAATCTTCCACAATGGTGCAAAGAGATTAACCTACTGCTCAATGTCAGCAAACTAAAGGAGCTGATCGTTGATTTCATGAAAAAGGAGGCAAAGACGCACCCCTGTCTACATCAGTGGAGCTGAGGTGGAGCAGGTGAACAGTTTTAGGTTCCTGGGAATCAGCATCACAGATACCCTGAAATGGTCCTCTCACATCTCCACCCTGGTCAAGAAAGCTCAGAAATGGCTGGATTTCTTAAGGAAAATGAAGAAGGCAAAATTTCCGTGCCAAGATCTTGTTAACTTTTACAGAGGAGCAATAGAAAGCATCCTGACTGCAAACATCACAAACTGGCATGGGATGTACTCGGCTCAGGACCGAAGGGCTCTGCACAAACTGCTCAGAAGATCATTGGTACCAACATACAGAGCATCAGTGATAATGGTGAGAAGCCTGCAGACCCAAAAGATACTAAAGGACAGTTAAAGTCAATACCACTTTTATGTCAGTCAGTCATTTTCTACCGCTTGTTCCCGTTAGGGGTCGAGTGTGACTGGAGCCTATCCCAGTGGCTTTGGGCCTTAGGCGGGGTACACCCTGGACAGTGGCTAACTCGTTGCAGGGCTGACACAGAGACAGACAAGCATTCACACTCACATTCATCCACTAGGGGCAATTTGGTGTCACCACTTTTATGTCTGTATGGTAAATTAGGCTACATTCAACAGCTGGCTAGCTTAGCATGAAGCCTGGAAACAGGAGGGAGCTAGCCTGCCTCTGTCCAAAGGTAACAAAATCCACCTACTGTGCCAACACCTCTAAGCTCACAAATTAAACGCTATATCTCATTTGTTTAAGTCCTACAAATAACAGGGTAAAAACGACAGTTTGGCATTCTTTGGGAGATAGATACTGGGCCTACATCTTGGACCAAAATCAGTTGATGTCAATGGAACTGCTGCAATCAGAGGACTCACTTATGGAATTAAAGTACATTTGCCCTGAGCTTTTGCCTAGAGTTCAACATTGTCAATTGTACAAATTTTTGTGTCAAACAGTGCAAACAGTCATGAAAGTGCTAACCTTTGAGGGAACAGAGAACTGGAGGGTCCAAACTGCTAGAATCTCTACTGAATGACACACGCCAGCAGAGCTGTCCTCTTCAAATCCATTTTTACATGAACAAAACTAGCCACATCTTGCTATGCCACTTTTCTTGTGTGACTGAGCACTTGGGTTGCTTTATGTTTATGTGCCACCAGAGGCAATAGCTGGTAATTGGTGTTTGATTGAAGAAAAAAAAAAAAAAGGTATGCGTAGAAATCCAATTTGTGCCACGACACACAGAGTGACTTCTTGTACAAGAAATGTTTTTCATCACAGTTGACTGACACAACGCTAAAAATGACATGGGTGCAGCAGCTCTTTGAAACAATCTGAAGTTCATTATGAATCACATAGGCTTTACAAAACCCTGAACAATCCCTTTAAGGATTTTCTTTGCAGCTGCTGAATCAGAGAGGCCCCTTGATTAGCAGTATGCTGCAGGGAGCCTGTAACTGGCCTCTAAGGCTGCATTTCACTGCCGCTTCACGGCAAAAGAGGATTCCTTCAGCCGGATCTAATAAAAGGAATCTCAAAGGAGAATATTTACATCTCTTATTTATGAACAGCTATAGATTGCTTCCTATTGCTAACACTTAAGTCATAAATATCTAAGATAATCTAAAGAACTTGGATAAATTGTGAGAATATAACCACAAGGCAGGCAAACAAAAAACAAATTCAATTTAAAATGTTGACGAGACATGTGAAGGATTAAGTTCCACACAGACCTATGGATGACACTCGAAATAACAGAGGCAGCAAAATAAAATAGTAATAAATTCCATCTATTTTGAACTCTGCTTCTGAAGCCCGTGGAAGGGAAGGGACTTTGAATTCCTTCATCAAAGAGGGAAGGAGTACAGTGAAATTCTCTCTTCATAAGGCAACCAAATTACCAGGGTTAATGGCAACTTCAGCTTGATGTCCGTCCAGCTGTGGTAAAAGGGTTCACACAGACTTCCGACATCAGATTGTATGTGTGTGTAAGTATATAATTTCCTTGTGCCTGTCTTTAAGTAGTGGTTTTGTGTCTCTGTAAAAACAAGACACCTTCCTAAGCCCCTTGTGAAGTATTCATTAGAAAAACAAGAGCACACAGAGCCTCCGTGCTATTCAATTAATACATGCAGCCTCTCACAATAACCTGGCAAATAAGCTCAAATCTGTAGCGCAAACTACACAAAGACAGGATTAGCTCCATTAGCTCAGGATTCTCAGAGGCAATTAACCTGCCGTGAGCGGGAGGAGGCCGAGTGACGGAGGAGACTTTTGGAAAATTCTTAATGCTGGAGTCAAAGGCAACATGTGATTGGGTACAAAAAGCAGTGATGAGGTGATGACATATTCCAACAGGTACCGCTGTGTTGGGACCACGGGGACTTTTACAGGTGACTTTGCTCATTTGTTTGACCTAAACTGAACTTGTATTTTGAAACATGTGCCAGTGAATTCAGTCTCCCACAATACTCCAGGTATTCCGCCCATGGACCCAGCTTCCAGCTGCCATTGGTCAGTATGACCTATGACCTGTGATGTCACCAGGTCAATAAAAGGCTCAGCTGGCTTTTGTCTCACTGTCTTTCTCCTCTCCGTTATGCCCAGACCTGATGGCTCACTGAACCACGATGTGGTCTGCTCGACGCAGACACACCGAAGAAAGGACAAGAAAGGATTACGGCCGCAACACAACAGCCTGCCTTTTTTCTTCTTGTAAGCAGTTTCATGTAGGAACTATCGGCAGAAAATAGTTCCTACATGAAACTGCTCACAACAAATCTGGATTGTCTCGAGTAACCGGGTTATGATTTTTGGAAAGAGCTGTTGAGCTTTTCAAATGTATTTCTTTGGCACTTTGAGCACAACAAGCCGAGTGCCTCATAGTCCCATTATATTCAAAATGAATTAATTACACCAACACAAATTGGTGCTCCTTTAAACCATTTTATTTCCCAACAGCTAGCCCATATGAACCTAGGAGGAGAGGACAGTCCTCTGCCTTGCCTTTTTTTCTCTCCACTTCCACTGCTCCATGAATTCATTTCCTATCCTTTAACTTTGATTCTTTAAAACAGTACAATAGTGTCCACACGAGATAATGCTTATACATCCCAAAGGCTTTTTCTTTCACCCTTAAACTTCTTATCAATACTAAAATGCCAAAACAATAGGACATAAAGTTGCAGCAGCACCACTGGCAAGGAATAGGGATGGTTGGATCAGAGTACATTCAAGTTTCATTCTGTCCAAAACTCACTTTTGTCCTCCATCCAGCTGTTTAAGTGCATAGCAATATCAAGATATACTTGATCATGATGGGAATATGTATTCCCCCCCATCTGATCACACATTTGACAAATTATTTAAAAAAGAAATAAGCAGAAAGAAAAGAAAAGAAAACATGCCATGACAAAAGTTAACTTGAAAAAATACAATAGTATATGATCAGTGGCCAGAAAGATGCATTTAGAAAAGACATTGAGATAAATGGAACAACAAGGTCGATGCCTATCCACATTTTACACAACAGGTTTAATTTTGAAGTTGTTTGTTTGGAACCACTTTCCAATTTTTGACGGATGCACTGTCGAGTTTAGCAGTGAAACCTTCTACAGAGGCAGCGCAGTGGCTCAGTTGTTAGTGGTTAGCCTCAAAGCAAGAAGGTCTTGGTTTCGAATCCCTCGACCAGTACACTGGCACTTAAAAACTCAAGTTTGTCCCCCAGCATTCACTGATTGCCCACTGCAACTTATGACCTCAGATACCCCTTTTCCACCAAAATGAACCTGGTGCTGGTCCAGAGCCAGTACTAGAGCCAGTTCGGAGTCGGTTCGACTGACGATTCTTCTATGAACCCGTTTGGGTTTCCACTGGCTACAGAGCAGCACAGAGCCAGGTCTCACGTGATTGTATAAGTCACATCTTTTCCGGTAACGCTAGCGCGGCAGCGCCAAACGCAAACATCAACAATCGTGGACGTTGCGTTGCTATTGATGTTCGCCGTAGTTTGTACAGACGGAGATTATGAGCGAGAGTAACGGTACGTACAGAACATTTATTATTAACAATAACATGTCAGCTTTAGCCTCAGCATGTTGCTACCCTCCTAGCATCAATGCTGTTGATAAACGATTGCAGTTAAATAAAAGTGTATTAAGCGTTGTTGTATGAAGCAAAAGTGAAAACTGTTCATCTTGTCGGTCACGGTAACCCCGCCCCCAGCCGCTGCAGTAAGCGGTTCTTACTTCTAGCCCAGCAACGAGTTGGTGCTACTGAAGAACCACTTTTCCTGGCTCGGAGCTGCTGCTTTGTGCGTGGAAATACAAAGAACCGATTAGAAACTGGGCTCTGGCTCCGAACCAGCACCAGCTCTGCCTCGGGGGAAAAGGGGTAAGTGTTTCTAAAATCCTGGCTACACCCCTGCATGGCACACTGGTCTGAACATCTTATGAGAGGCAGAAACAGGTGGACTGGCTACATAGAGCTTTTCAGGCTTTTTGCAAATGGACTGCAATAGAACAATTAAACGCACAATATGCAATTTCTGCCTCTAGGGTTCTCTCACATTAACAAAAGATGATGTCGCGAAGTAGCATGGGAAAATGGGAGTTGTTTTCTTCACGACCATTGCCTTCATTGCAGTCAGCTTCTCCCGGTTAGTATTCCTTCAGTGTTCATCATTCAGGAGTTTTATTTTTTACCGTGATCCGAATTACCTGGAGAGGTCTCCTCCTCTCCAAAACAAACTGACCAGGTGAATAAAACTGGGGAAAACACTGAATGAAGCAGCTTCACGTTAAAAACCTGTGTTCCTCCGACGCTATTCTGCAGACAAAGGATGTCCCGTAGGAACTGCCAGCTGAGCTACCGCTAACGTTTGCTCAGCTTGTTTCTCTGATAACTTAAGATCCAGGTGTCTGATGACTAAAATCCATTATCTGGTTAAAATTAATGCATGTTACTAACTCGACTTCTGCAGTTTTGTGCTTTCTTATCTCTTACTGTCACTTTCAGCATGTATTTCTGCCTCCAGAGTCTGGATCTGTGAGTGCAGCCAAACTCCCTTTCCTGCTGGACAAGTACTACAATTATTAGTATTATGTCTTACTATTATTATTATCACTATAATTGCATTGTGCTACTGTATGCTCTCTCTGGCCGCCCAGTTCTGGTTCTGCTCGATGTTTCTGCCTTTTCCTTGCCACTGTCGCCAACTGCTTGCTCATGGTGGGAATTGTTGTAATTAATATTATAAGGAGTACGGTCTAGACGTTGTAGGTGCTCTATAGAAAAACTTTTTTCATGAAGCGGCACTATTTTCAATATTTTTGTGTTTGTGAGACAAAACAAGACGTTTGAAGACATCACCTTGGACTTGGAATTTTGCCGACTGAAGGATTGAACAGTTGAACAAGACCGTATTAAACTGCCTGAACATTTTGCCTTCACCATCTGGATTTTTGCTCACAGGCGTTATGTAGTGTGCATCTTACGTATTTCTGGATTTGTTCATTTTCCCTGAAACACTAATTTTGTTTAGGAAATTCCTCAAACTATTACCACAAGGTGTTATTAATGAAAAGGTGTTTCAGTTTAGATAGGTGTAGATAAGTAAAAGCATCAAACAAAGACAGCCAGTAGATCTCTATGTTTCTGCACTGCATCACACTGAACTGGAAAGTGAAGTATTTAGTGTACTCTGTTTTGTTTGTGAAGGTCTCTGCACTTACACACACACAAACAGCTCATCAGGGTGCTTTGTTGTTAAGTGCAATCCATGAATCATCATTGAGGCCACATTCAAAGTTATGATGAAAAAATTAGTCTCAAAAGGCATGTGAGCAGGAGACTACGTTCAGTACGAAAACTTGTGAGTTCCTGAATTGCAAGTGCTTACCTGCGTCAAGCTCCATGGAGAAAAGTATCCTAAGGAGGATTAGTGCTGGCAGCCTTCAGCGTTGTCCCTCAGAAGAGACAGAACAATTCCCTAAAGCCCATAAACAATTCCCCTCCAAGTCGACGGAGCACTGAGCCCGGCGGAGATGGGCAGCCGCTGTGGTCAGCCACAGGCAGAGGCTTCAGAGCTGTGCAGCAGCGTGATTGATCTGAACGCAGGTCCTTCTGGCTGGCAGCGCGTGTCAGAGCTGCTGATCTCTCCTGGGAGTGAAGAGAAGTGAAAGCCTGCAGCTCCGCGAGCAGGCAGCCAGTGTCGACGTGCATGATGTCACAGGTGTTGGGTTTCAGCTGGAGGCTCAGAGGCGGGCGCCGCTCCGGTGGGAAGCTATGCTGAGGGTTTGAGGGAGTGCAGGTAAGAGAGAGCCCTCCATCATGCCTTACCTCTCAGGAGAGCAGAGTGTTGGGGGGGGGGGGGGGGAAAAAAAAATGGACATCCCCACTCATGTCATGGAGTGTAACTTGTTTGTAGTCACACACCGCTGAATGAAGCACCCTTCATTAAGGTGTAGCTCATAAATATGCGGCAAGCCTCGGGGCGAACTTCCCTCAGGAGAATACCAAGGCAGCGTTTCAAACACAGCCCTTGGTTATACACTGGAGAGATTGTGTGTCTCGCAGTCATGGGGTTCATCCTGAGTTGTCCGGGCTAAGAACTGAGCTCTTGGCCATTGAGGGCCTGATCGGCGTCTACTTGCAGGCTAATCTGCACTCCCGCTTGGTCGGGCTGGATCCTGCTGGCCTGGACACCAACCCGCCCATTGATCACAGCGAAGAAAAGTTTGGTCAGCCCAGTACAAAGTCTCCATTACTTTGGTAAAGTTGGAAAGATATTCACAGATTTGAACTCGTTCCTACTGTGGTCAGGAAGAAGATGAGCTACAACCTAAATTTCACCAAAACGAGCTGGACAAATAACACTGGTCTCTATACAGGCAGCTGTTAGGCAAGTGCAACGCCGGAAACAGTTACTACAAAAATATTCAATAACTTAAAGTGTAGTGTCACCAAAATCACCTCACATATAAGTGGTCTCCCGTTGGGTACAATACAACACTTAGCTTGGAGAATTGCGATTTTGCATATTTTGGGGAATTTTATTTTTGAAAAATATTCACTAACTTCACTCTCATACAGTGTAGTGTCCCCAAAGTCCCTTCACACATCAGTGGTGTCATATCTCTCTTCTTTTACAGGCTATTCAGTTTTTCTAGCTACCGTTCTTTAGCTTAGCGGCTAGCAATGGCTTCTCACTCTCCCTCTCCTGCTCAGTCTTGCGCACTGTGTCAAATCCTGAGCTATCCCTCTGCCTCCTTTAATGATAATGGTACATGTGATTAGTTGAGTTGTAGTGTTGGAGACGAGGCTTAGTGAATTAGCTACTGTAGTTAGCCAGTAGTCTGTGTGGCCCAACCAAAGGTAGCTCCTCTTAGCAGTCCCCCGGCAGCTCCCGAGCAGTGGGGAAATTAGATTGGCTGGGTGACTGTCCGCAGGAAGCATAGCCCTACCAACCTGTTCACGTTTCCAACAGGTTCTCCCCACTCAGCGACGCACCCGCTGAGAAACCAACTCTAATTATTGGCAGCTTCATTTTGAGAAATGTCAAGTTAGCGACACCAGCGACCAAAGTAAAATGTGTTCCTCGGGCCAGAGCGAGTGACGTGGAATTCGACGATGTCGGACTCCGTGGTTTTCTCTGGGCCCCTGCCAAATCTGACCCGCGATGACATGTTTAGCCGCATGTCTTCATTCCGTCGCTGGCTGTCGAGGTGGTGTCCAGCAAACGATGTGGGCTTCGTAGATAATTGGCGGACTTTCTGGGGAAGACCTGGTCTGATTAGGAGAGACGGCATTCATCCAACTTTGGATGGTGCTGCTCTCATATCTAGAAATCTGGCCGAGTTTATAAGTGCACCTAAACCATGACAATCCAGAGTAGGAGAGCAGGAGGCAGAGCTGCAGTCCCACATGTTTCTCTGCGCTTCCAGAGCAGTTACCCACCCATAACGACGGTGCGTGGCCCCCGGCCACTTCAATTAATAAAATCAAAAGTTAAGAAGAGCACATAAAAACTTACCACAGCTTAAATAGCACCTCAAAATAGGAGAGTGGACTTCTAAACATCAGATCTCTGTCATCTAAAGCTGTACTAATAAATAATCTGATATCACATTATCACATTGACTTATTTTGTCTCACTGAAACCTGACTGGGTCATGAAGAATATGTTAGCCCAAATAAATCCACTCCCCCCACTCATTAATGCTCACATTCCTCGAGGCACCGGCCGAGGAGGTGGAGTTGCATCCATCGTCTTGTTATAGTGTAACGCGCTCCAGGTGTTTATTCAGAATTTTTGTCTGAATTTTGATCAAGTTTAGTCCTTAAAACAGTTAACGTCATTATTGTAGGGGATTTTAATATTCATGTGGACATTGAAATTAATAGCCTAAGTGTTGCGTTTGAAAATTGAAACGTGTAGGCCTACCTCAAAAACCGTAGTTTACTATCCAGATTAATTATGAACTGTAATTGTTAAAAATATTAGTAGTTGTTAGTAATTAGCATTGAGTAGAAACAGAATACTTTACAACTGCTGGCATTAAACATTTATTGGAAAAGCAGTTAAAAGTATTTGTTAAAATTATTTAATTGTAATATTAACTTTTACATATACGCTCTTTTCAGATAAAATTCAGCGTAGTGCAGCACTGTTGACCTCTCCATTGTCTTACTGTCTGTCTCTACTCTCCCTCCATTATATGCTGTCAAAAATGCAGTTAAATGTATTTGAATTCAAGTTTCTCTCTTTTACTGAACTAATTACTTTAACGCATCCTCAACTAAGAGTAGGCTAAAGACTTTTCTCTTTGATAAAGCTTCTTTTTCAGGGATGGCTTTGCATCGTGCTTCTGTACTCTCCTACCTCCTGCTCTCTCACTAAGCCTTTTTTATGTAATGATTTTATCCTTTCAAATGATTTAGATCTCTTCATGATCACAGAATGGTGGCTGTCACCAAATAACCATGTTCCCCTTCACAAAGCCTGCCCTACCGCTTGTTGTTCTTTAAACCAGCCCCGACTAACAGGCAGGGGTGGTGGGGTTGTTCATATGTGAGAGAGAGAGATTCAAATGCATACTATTAAACTGGGACTTTGGAACTCTTTTGAAGCCCCTCCTTTTCTGATTAAAGGGAAACTCCGTGCTTATGCTTGATTAGTAAATTCAGTACATTTTCTGAAATGCTCTCTGACTCGATAACTTGCTGATACTTGGAGATGTAATATCCATGTCTGCTGCCAGTGAACATAGTACAGGCAGCGATTAGCCTATATTACACAAAACCCTTCAGTATTACATAAACAGAAAGGACTAAAACTTACATAAAACTCCCTTGCTCTCATATTGCAAACAAAGAACTTTGTCTCGTCACCGAAACTCTACAAATAAAATGTGCCACAAAAAAGGCTCCTGCCTTAAAACGCAACTCAATTTTTTAATAATCACCCAGCAAGAATGAAGGACATTTCACTAATATCAAGTCCCTAAACCACATAACAAACCAACCCGTTCACATTCCCAGGTCGTCAGTACCGACACTTTGTCACGCTTCTTGGCGCCTCATACAGACGCACAAGGAACCCTTCAGCATCTGTATGAGCTGCGCCGTGCGTTCAGCTAACGCTAATGTAAACCCATCTGTGCCAATATTAGACGCTCTGAGGAACTGCTCTCCATTCCCTCCAATATTAACATGACCCGTTTTGAAAATAAACAGTAAAGGAATCACACAAAATAAAGATTTCCACTCAAAAAGTCAATGGCTGTCCATGCAAAAACTCCCAATTCATGATCCTGTTCCAAATCTAGATCCCCTTCACTTTTATGTCTCAAAGTTTCCATCCCTTATGACCATTAATAGCTAAAACTAGCGCAAACTTATGAACTCCCAAGCCTTGTCTATTTTTTAGTTTACACAGCGAAACACACTGAGAACAAAAGGGACACAGTATAGGTACATATTTTCCTGATCCAGTGTCCCTGGAGCCAGTCCCCGAAGCGTTGTCATCCCTAGCGGCTACAGGTATGCTGGAAGCTGTTGAGAAACTCATCAGAAATTCTACAATTAGATATATAGATTAAATATACAATTATTTCATCTTAATATCGGAATTCCAATCAGTGATGCCGGATAACGCGTTACTTAGTAACCAAGATCAAAAACCATACATGCTAGTTCACATAAAAGCATATATATATATATGCTATATTCACACATAAGAGTTTCATTTTTTGAATCCTTTCTCAAAACACAGTCATGGTTTTTCGGTTTGTGTTCAGTTATTTCCTGTTTTATTTTGAAAGAGTCTCCTTCCCTCACATGTCTGTTAGTTTTGTTTCCTGTCTGTGAGTGCCCTGATTGTTTCCACCTGTGCCAATGTGTTCACCTGTGTCTTGTTTTCGCCCCTACCTGAGGGGATCTAAGTTGAGGGTTTCCCTTTGCTCATTTGTTTGTCATCATCATTATCTTTACTATGTTGGTTCTGACTGCCTGTAACCTGTTTTGCTACTTGTCTACCAATTAGCCAATGAATCACCACTCATCATCCTTCTACCTCTGTCTGCGTTTGGGTCCAAAGTACATGCACCCTAAAAGTAAAAGTTTCTGTGGGTATTGAAGCCGTTGGGATCATTATGTCTTAAGACTAAATATAATTGTGTGTCGTCAGCATAGCTATGAAAAGAAACAATTGACTAGCATGTAGAGGGAGAAGAGGATGAGGCCAAGAATTGAGCCCTGTGGTACCACACAGGGGATGTCTGCTTTGAAAGACGTAGACTTCCCTATAGTAACAGAGAAAGCCCAATTTAATAAATATGATTTGAGCCAGCTCATTGCTTGGCCTGAGATACCTAACCACAGTTTAAGGTGCTTAAAGTTAAAATTGCATGATCTACGGTATCTAAAGCACAGGTCTAAGTGGATTAAGACTGAGTATTCTCCTGCAGCTACTGCATCTATCACTGTTGCCAGGAAAGCTTAAGAGAATTTGGTTACGGTGAATGGGTTAAAGATGCACAAACTGCGTGGAGAGGATGGCTTTGAAATAGAAGGAAGCAGCGGAGCATCAAATACAATTGCCCACACACACACATCCTTTGTCTCAGGATTATTTATGGACAAGTGAAAGTATAAGGTCAAGAGTATGGCCCTTTACATGAGTAGGTTCATTTACAAATTAAGTAAGGTTAAAAGACTCAGTGAGCTACATAAAATCAGCGACAAGGGCATGAACACACATGGAGGTTAAAATCACAAACTATTAAAATTCAATATCTAGGCACAATGAGACACAAGATCAGAGAATTCCTGGATGAAAGGCATTTAAATTTCTTCCAAAATAGATTTGTCCAATAAATGTGTTGCATATAAACCCCATTTGAAGGGGATACAGGGTTTTTCCAATGGTGTATGTTCCAAATATAGAATGGAATATTATCGCTGTTATATTATGTTGTTACGTAGTAACAATTGTTAGGTTGTCTTGACTAGAACAAAAAAATTCATTCATCAATCACTCAGATTCTTAAACATAGCCACTCTTCAGAACAGGACTGACCTTAGGATTCTCCTTCTCGTCTAATAAATTATTAATAATCAGGCCACAGATTATACAGTAAATCTAACATGCTTCCAGGTTATCAATCCAACACATTTCTCAATTCATAGGACTTATGTCTCACAGTTTGTTTTGTATGTGTCTCTGTCTGCATTTATGTTTTAACTTCTTTTCATTTTGTAGAGCACTTCCGTACTATAGTTGAATTTGAACTTGGACTTTAAACCCCACCTCAGAAGAAACGACTACATTCAGTTTCAGGCCAACAGCCATAACTGCTGAGAAGATCACCGACATGTTGAAAAAGACCAAACTTTTGGTCCCTCCTTAATTCAGCCACTAAATATTATGAACGCCAATACTAAAGACTAAGACATCATCACACTTAACAAGATGTTGGCAGGAATTCAATAAATATTAGTTACTAGTACTGATAGGATTGGTATTGATTTGGTCCAGAATGGAACGTCAGCAAATGAGGGCAAAGGGGACAGCGGCATAAGCCACTATAGCCCCTAAACGGTATACTTCTCTGCTTGATTGATCACATTCAACCGTGATGGCTTCTTCACCAATCAAGACTTCTGGCTCCAGTAACTGACAAAGATGGTGGCCGGCAGTGAACCTAAAGCTGAAACGTAAAATGTGCGGGTGACATTACAGCTATTCAGTCCATTTCTTCCCACAGTCTAGTGCTTAACCTCCTGGAAAGGGTTCAGTTTAGACCTGTTAAAAGGGTCTTGAGTACAACGTTAAAGAAAAAAACAATCACATATTTATTAGTGCACGCCCTGGGTAAGCTTGAACCTTCCATTTACAAAAGAGTGACTTTCCCAGAACAGCAGCTGGTTGGTTCAAGACAAACAAGTAAGTGGCACTGAATCCATCTGCAACAAAGGACATCTCTCTTTACCTCTGCTGGGGCTACTCTGACAGGGTATCCATTTCAACTTAACATCACAGAGCACAGTTTCCAAAGCCTGCCAGCTCATGTTTCTCATAAAGATTTCTCCTTTCAGCAAAATCAACCCCTGCAATTTCACAGGGTCAAAAGACACATCAAACGAGCCGTAGTTCCCCCAGAAAGTGAGCGGCCACCTGGTAGAGAAAACTGGCTGCGATTCCTGTCCCTTCATTCAGTAGCAAAGAGCCGCATGGCATCTGTGATTAGTGGTGTGAGCGGCCTGTTAATAACCCCCTGAAATCGTAGATTCAGAAACTAAATGTGTCAGGCTGAAATGCAGTAACACGGGAAGTGAACTGATCCCTGAACTCAAACTCAAATTAATTTTCAAAGAGCAACCGCCAATGGGTAACTCCAACACTCGACCGACCAATGGTGTCACTTCCTCGCTCAGTCAGGGGCAGACAGGATTACAGAGTTTGTCTGACAAGTTTATTTTTACACTGTCCCGCTTAGTATGGATCTTGGTCAATTACAACAACAAAAAAATCTAAGGGCGTTGTAGGCTATAGTAAACAGATGGGTTTTTAAACGTGATTTGAAGGTAACCAGCGATGTTATTGTACAGAGGTGTTGTGGGAGACTGTTCCAGAGTAGATGAAGGCTCTAAGTCCCATGGTGGACAAAAGGTTGGCTGAAGAAGACCGGAGGGTAGCTGTGTGTATATGAAGAAGGTTTGTGAGGTAGGAGGGGGCCAGCTTGTGAAGAGCTTTAAGTGTAAATGTAATGGAGCTACCATCATGATAACTCGAGTGTGGATAATGGTGTTGCCGGTGTGACCCGACTGGTCACTGCAAGTCTCTACAGCTTCCACCTGTGTCCTTTTTACATTTGAATAAAAACGTGACAATTCTCTTACAATGTTTGATTGTTACTGGACAGGAAATCTTGTCGGTTAACTCACTGTGCTTCATGCGCATTTCTGGCTGCGGTTCACAAAGTGAAAATGACATGCTTTCCCTCACAAACCATTGAGTGGTCAATCGAGGACTGTTGGACGACACCAAGAAAGTATATAGAGAGAATTGAACACTGCCCCCCCCCCACCCCCATTTAAAACTCTGCTTTGACAGGATGTCTAATCCTCTATTTTTATTCATTGGCTGATATTTCGACCCTCCTGATTTGGTCACCCCACAGTATGGTTTCCCTGTGGGTGCTCACAATTGCACAAGCTCCCATGAAATCAGCACCTACCGTATGCGTGGTATTATACAGGTTCTTTTTTAGGAGGTTTTACAACATTCACTAGATTAATTAATGATAATGAAGAAAATGTCATGAGGCAAGATCTGAAGCGAAGACACTTTTTGATTGGATTTATGGACACGATCCTCGATGGACAGCGAACATACCACCATCGCTGTAAAGAGTAAGACGTGCTGCTTGCAGCAGTGTGTCTAAGTATTCAATATGTAATATGGACAAAATCAGACTCGATGTTTGCTGTGATGGATTTCACAACAAGCAAGTTTGTAGTCTGCTTATTTATGTTGTACAGCAATGCCAAGAAACTAACTGCTTCTGTAACCGTATGAAAAACACATGTCTAAAAACTGTACAGCATGCGTTCAGAAATCGTTAGATGTTCCGTATACATGAGTGCAGTTACAAAGCTAAAACCTGCAACACACTGATATGGTCCTTTTAAAAAAAATGTGGCTTTCTTGCTTGTTAAAGGGGTTCTCCACCATGAAAAACGAGCCTAACTGCCTCATCAGCGTATGCTGACGCTTTCCCTTCCTTGCTCTGTATTTTAACCCTTGAACCATTTGCCAGTATTTACCATGTAGCTTAAAGGCAGAATGGGAAAGGGGTTCACGGCTTGAAACACCAGACTGAACCACAGCCCAGAGATTCTGACAGCAACTTTACCCCTCTAAACCTCTCGATTTCATAAAGGCATTATGAAATAAAAACCTATTTCTGTATTGAACCAAACTCATTTATTTCATAGGCATATTTTTTAATATATATTTTTGGGGCTTTTCTGGCTTTGATAGTGACAGCTGAAGAGAGACAGGAAATGGGGGGGTAACATGCAAAGGGCCGTGGGCTGGAGTGCGGTGATGAAGATGTCCCGAGAATATCCCATAAAAATGGAAAAGATATCAATACAGTGGATCATCGCATTAATTTTACAAATCAATATCTGTTCTGAAAACGCTGATACGAACAGCCTGCAGGCTTTCATTGAGCTCTCCACAGGCTGGGACATTAAAAGTCAATTGCAATTTTGTAAGGAGTCTGACTAGAGCATTTTTATTTCACTAAACTACAGTCCTGCAACCGATTTAATGGTTGCAACAGATCACTTCTGGAAGCGCATTGTAATTATTATTCTTGAGACCTTTACACAGACATGGCGAGACGACGTGGGCAAGTCGCTTTGTCAGCATGTGACCTGCCACTCGCCTGACAGCTATCTACTCTCCCCAATCCCAAAAGCCCGTACTGAAAGACATGTCTGCCCGGAATCTGCGCACGCCCTGCAGGCCCCGAAACGAGCAGCTGTATCATAAGCCAAATGAAGTGACAAATGTACGTGAAGACCTCCCACCACATTTGGTGCGGTTTCAGCTGAAAGGCGCTTCTATAGCAGCATGAGAACTTGAATCAGCATCAACCTTCTGTGCCTGGGCTACCAAAATAGCTGCATCCATGAAAATAGCAGAGGATTGGCCACAAAAAAGATTGTTGAACACATTGTGTTGAGTTCCACAAATAATAAAGTCTTAAATCAGCATGTTCTTTTTGGTTGTCATGAAGGAGTGCTCCTAGCAACCACTACCACAGCCTCCGTTGACTGAATCCATCTGTTTTGGTCGAAACTAAATACCCCCGTCCCAAATATGAATCAGCTTACCACGAGCACGACGTCAGGCTGAATGAAGCGCTGTGAAAGGGAAACACAACGGCAATTCAAGTCAAATGATCACAGCAGCGCCAAAAAAAAAAAAAAAAGCAAAGCACAACATAAACATGTTTTTAAAGGGTTTTCACAAAATGCACTCGTCTACCCAACTGCATGGTGAGAGTATCACTTTGTGCTCGTGAGGGTGACCGTTCAGTTAATGGTAGGAAGACATTGTGCAGTGCGGACAGTCTGGTTGTTTTGCCTCATGAGATTAGTGAAGTCACAGGCTCTGGAGATTCATGCCTGGGCATTGTGATGCACAGAGTGCCATTATCCTCTATAGAATGCATTAACATTTTCTTTCTCTAATTACAAATGCAGCCTCTGTTCATCAGCGGATAATTAAAGGTCTGTCTAAAGGTTTCCTGGTAGCTCTCTGACAGTCACACACACACACAATGCTCTGGGTGCTGCTGTTCAAGCCACGGAGACGTGGCAGTCGGTCCAAAAATCCCACCAACACTTTGCTTCCCACAGCTGCTCTCGAAATCTGAACACACGACAGACAAATAAGTGTATGATGTGACTCTGCTGCTTTTGGTGATTTTTCTAAGCGGTCCATCGCTGTTTTACATGGACAGGGACCCTCTGGACTGAAGCCAAGTAAAAACAATGGTAAGAGAGAAGGTTGGCTACATTTTGAATCCAAGTGTTTTCGCTACGGTCTGTAACATTGTAAGCTAGCGTTACTCACGGAGACATGCTGTACCAGGAGAGCAAACGGCAGACTCTTCCCACTTCTGTCAGCGTTGGTGCGGTGCAGAGAGGAGGCGTCAAATGAGGACGGTAACATAGACGGGTTTATTAAACAACAGGAGACAGCACACACGACCAACTTAAGATAACCTGAACTAAGAACGGACAGGGAGTGAGGGGAGGTGACGAGGACCAGGTCCAGGGAATCACGAAAGAGGGGAGTGCTGATAGTGAAGTGAGAACAGGTGTGGGACTGGGAGGAGAAGGGGCAAGTGAAGGGCAAGTGAAGGGCAAGGGAAGGGCATGGATTGTAACAACTCAGACAGACATTAGCAATATGTGAAAAAACACTGGCTCGTCCTTTATTTCAATGAGGCCACTGCTCAGCGAGTTATGCTGCTATAGGCTTAGACTGCTGGGAGACTTCCCATGATGCACCTGTCTCCTCCTCTCCCTCTCCGTGCGTTCTCATCTAATAAATACATGTTACCAACTCGACTTCTGCTCTCTCCCGTAGTTTTGTGCTTCCTCGTCCCTCTCTTCTCTCTTACTGTCACTTTCAGCAGGTGTTTCTGCCTCCCGAGCTGCAGACTCTGGATCTGTGATTGCGGGCCACCTGCTGGGGCAGCGCTGCTGTCTGTGTGGTGGAGGGGGGTTCGGGGTGGCTCGGGTCCTGCTCGGTGGGCATGACCTGCAGCTGCTCAGTTGTCCTTCTGCACCCATCCTCTTCCCTTATGTTTTACAACCTGCATTTAGTCATTAGAATTGTAGATACTCTGATCTTCTGTTGTAAATCTATTCTGTACTTACGACATCTATTGCATGTCTGTCCGTCCTGGGAGAGGGATCCCTCCTCTGTTGCTCTTCCTGAGGTTTCTATCATTTTTTCCCCTGTTAACAGGGTTTTTTGGGTACTTTTTCCTTGTTCGAATCGAGGGTCTAAGGACAGAGGGTGTCGAATGTTGTACAGATTGTGAAGCCCTTTGAGGCAAATTGTGATTTGTTATATTAGGCTATATAAATAAAATTGAATTAAAATTGAATTGAACTACACCAGAGGCGCCAACACAGGGTACTTAAAAAAAAAAGCTAAAAGTTGAACCCTGGCTCAAATTTTACCGCGACACAATGTGATCCATGTCGTCCAGCACACCCCGTGTGTTGGCCAGTGAAGTATAGGGAAACAGGCTACTGTTTAGCTGCCGATAATTTCAACAAATGTAAGAGTGATTGATCTCTTGATAATTGTAAGTAAGTGTAAAGATCCTCTCTCATACTGTAGTATTATAAACCTATAGCTTTACTTTGTTTTCCTTATAGTTCTACAGTATACACTGTATTCTATTTATGACATGGTTGTGATTTAGCAGTTATCTGCTCCAAGAAACTGAAAAAAACACCCTGTTGAGGTGGAATCAATCAATATCAAAACTAATCAGTGCTGCTTTTGTGTCCATACACATCGCGATAACACGTTAAAGTTGAAAAATCCTCTGAAACTAGTTGATGATGGCTGACAGCCTTCCACTGTCTAAACCGGGTGTCGTTAATCTAAGCAGGGACGTGATGGTGATGTACTGGTCCAACTCAAAAGACATTAGACCATGCTGCAAAACCCTGGATTGCCTTCAATGTGAACGTCTTTAAAATGAATTCTGCCTGCAATATCTGTGCATAGCAACCACACCTCTACACTACACTACTGTTTTCTCTCGCTTTTCCATTTTTATTGTTTTTTGCTTGAATATTATGTATTGTTAGTCAAACATTCCATCTTAAGGTTGGCTTTCCAGACATAACAAATACGTTGCTATCAACCCTAGGCGAGCCCTGTCGCTAGACAGAACATTGATATTGATATATGGTTAAGGTTAAGCAACTAAAATACTTGGTTAAGGTTTGAAAAACAACATTAATTGCAGGTCTGAGAGGAGAAACAAATTTTGGTCTCCTGCATGAAAGTCAGATGCGCTACACATCCATCTACCACCCTTACCTCTACAGACTTTCTCATGCCTTTGCTACATATAGGACACACTACTTCTAACATTACATTTCCTTTGATTTTTCTGTTGTTTTTTGGGGGGGGCGGCCGTGGCTTGGTGGCAGAGCGGTTCGTCCACCAATCGGAAGGTCGGCGGTTCGATCCCGGCTTCCCCCGGCCATGTGTCAAAGTATCCTTGAGCAAGATACTGAACCCCAAATTGCTCCTGTGGGGAAGGATTAGTTTAATTTGTAATGATGGGCAGTCAGCTCCTGCCATCAGTGTGTGAATGTGTGTGTCTGGGTAAATGGGATGTGTAGTGTGAAAGCGCTTTGAGTAGTCGGACGACTAGAGAGGAGCTATACAAGTACAGTCCATTTACTTCCTGCATTAGCGCTGGACATTGGCAATGGATGTGAATCGAAAGGTGTGTAAGCTCGCGTCAACCTATAGTCAGCTAGCTTGATCTAGATCCTGTACCAGCATAAACTTACTTCCAAAAGCATGCCACATGCTGGTCAACGTTTTCTTTCAGCAGGTGAAGCTTATGCTGGTGGTTTGACCATAAAGGTTGTTTTAGAAGATGACTACCGTAGGATGTGTTTAATACAGCATAAGTGATCTCATTTGCTACCTTAATCAGAAAGCATCAGACATTTTTTGCCTTGCAAAAACCAGCTAGACTCATTCAAACCCAGCTTAGACCAGGCCCGACTGGCCATCTGGCAGACAGGGCACGTCCCCGGTGGGCTGACGATTATCTTTTTTGTTTGTCCATAAAACAGGTAGATCGGCCCTTTTTGTCTCTTCTTGACACTGGGCGGGCCCAATAACATCTTTAAACCCCTCCCCCGACCTTTGGGGGGCGGTTGGGTATTATATCTGCCAGCCTCTCTCTGCCAGCCGATTACTTTTGGTCCAGCTGATTCTGAATTTCCCTGGGCCGCTCCCCTTTCCCCATCTCTGCGGGGACATCTCATGGATAACCAGGAGGGGAGAAAGAGAAATAATAAGAGAAAAAAACATGAAGGTGGTGCTGGAAAGCTGAGAGAGAAGAGGCTGAAGTCCCTGGAGGCTGATGCAGCCAAAGGTTTTAAGGTTGATTTGGTGCCGTCAGCAGTCAGTCATCTCAGCCCAGTGAGCCCGGAGGCAGCAGGGAGAGCAGCGCCACCAGCTCAGTGTTCGTCAGGGTTCTGCAGCCGAAGCTGGGAGACCGAAGACGACAGGGATCAGGTAAGGGTTGGGTTTGGCTGCCTGGATATTTAGCTGTACCCGGTGCCTTTTGTTGAAACACGTTCAACTTTTCGGAAAAGGATCCTGACTTCCTCCTGCAGGGTAACCGTCCCTTAATGTACACCTCAGCATGAGACAATGTGATACTCAGCATCTTTGTGCTGTGTGCGTCAGGTGTACGTATTAATATTTAGAAAACTGGCATGTCAGCACACGTGAGGGACGACGGAAACCACAGAATCAGGTGGCCTAATGCTCCCAATCTAAGCCCATAACCTGCCACGTGACTCACACAGCGGGCTCCCGTATAATTCTCCTCACATGGTCAAAGGTACTCCTAATATCCACAGGAATCCGAATGTGTTCATCAGCGGCAATCAGTGCCCCCTCTCCACAACAAGCTTGATGATCTGTGCTGATGATGTTTTCTAGTGCTTCGTCACACCCACATAGTCCACGGATGTGCCGTCCCAGGGAGCCACAGTAATGAGGTGATAACAGCCCACATGCTTGTGAGCGCTGATGCTGCAGGTAGGCAAAGTCAGAGCGAGCGCCGCATCCACACATGCTGTCTCGGCTGTCTGCCCCAGCGTGACAGGAGCTGTGTTCATTCAGCAACACAATGCGATGTAATGACAAGAGCAGCTGCAGCACTAACGCATATTCCAAGGGATGTTCCTGTACTGATGCTGGCTCATACCGTTGCGATCAGCTGATCGCCGGTTTGGTTTCACAGCTGTAACCAATCTTTCTATTTGTATATATTTGTAACAATGTGTGGGGCTGATGAGACAGGCTTTTGGTGAGGTTAAGGCTCTACCTCCTGTTTGTTCCATCCCACATGCACATCAAAGCGGAACCGCTACTGTCTCACGACTGCTTCTTCTGTCTGTCCGTCTTCTGCGGGCGTCTGTCATGTTTAGTGGTGCAACACCGAGTGAACTGGCCACTTGAAGCGTATTTAGCCACATTTGCAGCTCTAGCAGGCCGTAATGCTCATCACGAAGAAAACCCACCGTTAAGATGGATCATGTTGAGCTCCCGAGTTTGATTTAAGTCAAATGTAAGTACAATCGATAGCAGTTGGTAAGCTGTCACATCATTTGTAAAGGACTGTACAAAAATCATACAATCCCATGTTTCTATCCCATGTATTGTGAGAGAAGGCTTTCGCGCACTATGGGTCATAGAGGTTGCTTTCTGCGTCTCTGCATCCAACCCTGTCTCCTAGAAGTTTACATTTATGTCCAACTAGTTTGCAACAGCAAATATGTCTTGAAGGAATCGTAATGCTGTTTACATTTTCTGTTAACATAATGAGTAAATTATGTTAATTAACGTATCTGGCAAGTAGGGAAAATGTTGATACTGAACGTTAAATGTTCACTGACAACATATTTCATTAAATTACCTGCCCGCAGCGGCTCCCTCATTATTCAGCTTTGTCATGGTTATGTTGAGGCACTGGCAGCGCTTGGTAAAGGTTGGTGAAAGACCATGGTCTTGGTTTAAAGCTGAAAAAGTTGGCAGTGACTCGAATCCCGAACCACAGCGTGATTATCAGCATTCGAGCGAAACCAACCTTAACCAAAACGCTTTTGTTGCGTAAACCTAACCACAGAAGTTTGCCCCCTCTAAAAGTTCCTGTTGGATTTTTGAGTTTGGAAGCTGAACGGGATCAGCTGCTTGGTGCATGTGTTTCCCTCCACAGTGATCTGAACACACAGACTGGATCCTCCATCCCTCTACAGTTACTGCACTGTGCTGTTGCCAAGACACAGAATTCCCTGCCGGTGCAAATTTCAATGTTGGTACAAACTGTTCATCTAAAGCTCCTGCGTGGATGGAATATGTAGAATGATCATGGAATCTTAGATTCTTTTAGCGGTTTTAGATATTTAAGGTTCACTTTTATATTATATTGAGATACTGGGAGTTTGGATATTATGCTGCAGTTTTTTTCTTACGCAAGGAGATAGGGTTCCAAAGAAAATCTGGGGTGGGCGTACCTTTTTTCTAAAAAAGTGACACACAAGCTCATTTTTTCTGTACAGTCCCTAATGCATTTGTAAATTCACTGTGACAAATGTGACTGTCTTCCCCATTCCCCTGATTTGTGTCTCTAAAAGCCAAAACTACATTTCCCATAAATCCTGGGATTGGCCTGGGCTCCACCGAGAAGAACAAACGTTTCAACCAAAAGACGCAGCGCGGTGCTGTTCCCGTTTACTGCCACTACATTCGCCACCCTATCTGACTCACAGTGTAACACGTAGTGTAGAGCCCAGGTGAAGCTTAGAAACGTAGGCTTTAAAAAGTGGTGTTTAGCAAATCGATGGGAAAATGTCAAGGTGCTCCAAAGATAAACATACCACTAGTTTACATGACTAACGAATCACACGAGCTTATGATGACTCATGACGTCAGATGGCCCGTTATGATAACTAGCTGATGGCTCTATGTGATAAAGGTGTATGCTTAGCGTCTCATAGTGATACAGCCACAGTGAATGACGAATGCAATTCATCTGTTTCCATTAGTTATCGGCTGTATTTGCATGATGAGAAGATTATTCAGTATCTTTCGATCGGGATATGTCATCTATACGTTGAGCGGATGTGTCTGTTGTCGGGGTGAGACACCTAAACCAACTGACCACTGGAAAGTGAGAAAGAGCTGGGAAAGCTGAAGTGATTGTCGGCGAGTCGATGTGGTGGGATTTAGAGGAGGCGGAGACGGGAGAGGATGCGTTTGATCTCCCAGTTCAAGGCAATGCATTCATCACCTTTTGAAGGTGGTGCAACACTCAAGGGTTTACTTCCCGGGGTGCCTCAAATGTTTCATGTCTACAGCCACCAATAGCAGTCCAGAGGCTTCGTCGCCGCTGCAGGACCTGACTGTCTCTTTTGCCTTATACCCCCTGACCAGCGCAAGACAGGGGGCTGTAGAGACATGATCACTGCAGGGACACCCTGATCACTACGCCACTGCCAGTCCACTAAACACATCACTGTAGCTGGCCAAGCCTGCTTCACCCGCCTGATCACACGGTTTGAGGTTCACGCTGGTGAGCTTAATGTTTTGTTTCATCTTTTTAACATAACTGGAAAAAACAGCCGCTACTTCCGGTTTTATGTGCTTAACCATGTTTCCACTCCCTTCCACCAGATGTCAGACACCCTGTACTTCGTTGCTAGCCCACTATTACCACGTGTTGCCATTCAAAATTTCGTAGAAGAAGGCCTCAAACACGCGTCTTCTGTTAGCTTCACCGCTGCTGGTGCGTCTCTCAGTGTACACGGTGCCCACGCCGTTTTCCCCCACACTTTGCCCAACATAAGTGAAAGAAACGAGGGGGAAACCAGTCTCTGAAAAACTACAACCTACGCCATTTGGATAGATAAGAACAGATACAGCTTCTGCAACCAAACACCTACATTACATGTATATATTTCTCATATCTATTTCCATACATTTTACTAGTTATGGTAAATTTGAAGTTGTAGTTATAATTTACTAATGTTGCTTTACAAGTTACTGTTATTAATCATTTCTTATCAGAACAAGAAAAATATATAATATATAATATGTTCCTCATCTTCCGGTTAACGTCATAATAAGCAAATTAGATGCATACAGTTATTTCACTCATATACTTTGGGTCATATCTGACATTTTTCTAGTTTAGAGTAGGACTCTATCTCTTATCATTTTCAAGCCACAGCCTTTTAGAAATTTGGATCCCAAAAATCCGTATTTTTAAAAAAGAAACCCTGGCGCCTAAAGGGTTAATACAGTACACGTTGCCTCAGAGAGAAACCTTGTCATTTCACTGCAGCATAAAGAGTACCGTGTAAATGGTGATTCATTTACTTCTCAAGCATTAATAAGCAATGTGGCGTTGACATAGTGGTATTCATTTTAAAACGAGTTAATACGATTAATGGCTCGCCAGCCTCAGCAGAAGCACAAACAATAATATGAATGTAAATCATAATAATCCACAATCATTCGGTCTTATAAACTCCACCCCTTACAGTATGTGTCCCTTCTGTTCGTGCCTGCACAAATTCCAAATGTGTGTCCTTTGCTCGGTTCCTTGTCATACTTTTAGCATTTATCTGAATAATGTTACCAATGCGTTCAAGAGACAGCGCCCTCTGTGGGCCACAGTGGTTGTGTTTTTATAGAGCCGCATGGTCCCACAAAAAACGTCTGACTTAAACACAGGAGACTGCTTTCTGGCCCCTAACCCTAACCACGTGTTGATTATTGTAACCATGCCGACCAAGGTCCCCTTAGCTTAAGGAAAGAGTCATTTTTATCCCAAACCATGATGCTTTTTCTAACCCGAACAAAGTGCTTGTTTTAACCGAAACCACGATCGTTCCCTAAACCCGAGCGAGTCATGTTTGGGTCTAACCCTAAGCCAACCTTTACCACAGCTTCGCCACATCATAAAAACGTCAAAAAACGTCCTTTTCGCGACAGCGATTTGCGACGGTTTTTGGCCGGCACGCAGAAATGACGTCGTCCTGCTGACGGCGGCGTCAGCGCAGAAAGCGCTTCTGTGTGTTACAGACAATGTCTTAGTCTTTGGTCATGTGGAGGACTTGTTGAGTGTTGAAGGTCCGTGTGTGTGCAGTTCAAACGGCACAGACTGCAATGACAGCGAAGAGACGTAACAGGTAGTGTGCTGGAGCCCCAGGGAAATGGCAAATTAGAAATGTCTCCCTGCTTAACCTTGACTGAAACATAGGGGCCCTAATTTGACTGATACTGCATCTGAGTAGTTTGAACTACATTCATTATTATATTGTACAGGTCGTCAGCAGTTTTCAGAGTTATCACTCTTCTATGTCATTTCCTACGTGGCATTCTTTTATATGGCGTTAGATATCTGCTGAGATAGACTTAGATTGTGCTAATAATTCCCTCTCTTTTAGGATACAACCCTGTTTATTAATCATGTGATGTGATAAGGTGGACAGCAGCAACATGACTGACAATCACCCATCAAGCCTTCTGAGCGGTGTGAGACTAAAGACTCCACAAAGGACAGTAGAAGTACATTGTTCATCATTTATCGCAGCCCAGATCCAGTGCATTCATACTGTATAGTACTGTATATAAGCAGTGTAAGGACAGCTTGTGTTTCATGTCTAAGGGTTACAAAGCTAAAACCTCCTCTTCCCGTAGACAGCGCTGATGCGAGGCGGCCGAGACCAGACAGAACCCGTGCAAGGTCATAGTCGTGGAGCCGGCCACGCCACCCCCTGTGATCTGTCATCGGCGATGTGTCCAACAAGGCAGCGGGCCCGAGAGCAGACAGGTACGAGGCCGGGAGGCCGACACCTGTCAAGCGGATGGCCCCTGCCACAAGCTGCTCAATAAAGCCCCCCAGCAGCACCTGATGAAGGACGAGTGTTCCTGCCGCCCCGATCGATCTCCGGCTCCACTACCAAACGCATCTCGCCGTACTGCTGTAATGTGACACTGCTCGGCCCCGCCCTTCGACCCGCCTAACTAATCCCACGTAGCTGTCTATTTTTAGATTGGCTTCAGTTAGTTCAGTAATTGGTGTGTTTGTTCATTGACAGGATTTTGCCTTTTCTTCAGTATTGCTCCACGCTGTCTGCATGACAGGTGCTGGCCCCCGTCGGTGCTTGTGTGTATTCTCCTCAGGCCTGCTGAAGGATCCAGCATCACGTCGAGGTGTGTGTGCGTGTGTGTGGATGCTGTCCCTAGGTGCTGTCATGGAAGTGCAGAGTCAGCTGTAATAGTCAGCCATATCACTCCTCACAGCGACGTGCCCCCCCGCCCCCCCTCCTGGGATAAAAGCTGCCATATTCTCTCTTTATCTGGACACATTGTAAGCAGTGCAGGGATTGATTGTTTCTACCTGCACTGTATCTCCTTCCCGCCTGAGTCACGGCTGTTGCTCTTCTGCTGCTCCCCGCATCGTGTCACACGGGGAGCAGAGTCTTTCAGTCGCTCTGTCCCTGTCCAGGACCCCAGCGGATGAATCCTAACCATTTTATAGATACATCTGCCACAATCAGCTTAAAATGTACACTTGGTACGTCATATCACACAGACCTTGAACAAACAGCCGGTTTGTAACATCCCATTAGTGATATAGTATACAACAGTATGCGTAATGTGTCAACACAAATTGTCCTGGCTGGGTCTTTCACTTTATATAATTACTAAGAATAGCCGACTATGTCAGTTTGGTTGATCGTTTTTTTTTTTACTAATGTTTTCATTTATTCAATTTTCTTGATTATTTTCGATCGTGTTCCATTCACTTACTATGAGTACTTCAATAATCGCCGGCGGCGTTGCCACAAAGAACAAATAAAGGCCGGGCACTAACAAGAGCTGGGTAAAAAAACACTACGGATGCAGTGGAAGTGTGGAATTGCCTGTCGTCGTCAGCAGCTTAACAGCGAATGAAAAGCCAGTAGGAGTTGGAGTCGGCATTAAAGAGCGAATGAAAACAACATTTCTGTGAGGGGAAGAGTTGAGAGAGAGGGAGAGCGGCAGAGCGGTGGTGAGTATGACATGAGTCATCGAGGCAACAGGTAAACTGGGCAAGCTAAATGCCAGAAGTGCATTTCTGACTAGAAAGGTAAACGTATTGGCCAGCATTAGCCTCCTGCCTGATCCAACGTTATTTGAACTGGTGGGAGCCTGATGTCATGTTGGCAGGTGTCAGTTTTTAGGATTCCACAGAAGGTGACAGTGTAGCAAAACATAACGCCGTGGAATAAATCACCTAGCTCCTTTAATGAAGTCAAATCCTCCCGCCTTTAAGGAAAAAGCCGGACAATGGCTGCTAGTATTCCCTATAGAATGTGTGTTTTGTTTAAGGTTTTTATTTTTTTTTTTCATTTGCATCTTACAACCGCTGTCTATTGTGATGTGATGTCCCTTGTTTCCGTTTTCTAGCGCTTTAGTTCGTTGTTCTTCCCGAATATATCCCAATGCCAGTCTTTGAATCCTTGCCTCACTCTCGATAACGGTTGGTGAACCGCGAAGACCACCGACGCTGACGGGGGAAAAGGTCCAAGACGTTGTCTTTCTGTGCCTGACAAAGTCGGAAATGTCGTATTTTGTTTGCCAGTATATTAGAATAAGGCAACGCCAAAAACCAGAGACGGCGGAAGGGTTGAGTTTACATTAACAGCAAACTGCTTCAAAGGCCAAGAAATAAGAGCAGATCAGAAAATGGGGAGACTTCTTAGGGTCAAATATACAACTAGAGACAGGGACGATTAAGAATAAAGGCCTGACTCTACTACAGGTTTACTATTTTGGCAGTTGTAATTGCTACTTTAGAACGCTAAGCATGCCCACTTGCACACCAGATTTGTGATGGAAATCTCACAAATTGCGTTTGTTTTCTTGAAAAGATCGAAAACAGCGAGACGTGTTAAGATCTCAAAACCTTAGCAAAGGAAACCAACGCAGGTCATGGCTAGATACCACCAGGGACAAGTCGGTCTGCCCCTTCGCTTCACCTACACTCAAGTTACGTTTCAGCAAAGACTTGGTAAAATAAGATCCATCTCATTTGAGATTCAGGATATTTATCTTGAATCCTATCTGTTTGAACAACAGTGGCCAACACTTGGCGATTGCTTCTGTGCTGGACATCAGCTCTTAAAGTCTTATAACAGCGGGAATACACCCATATTCACGATTGCGGCTTTGCATTAGCAAAGAGAGGTCCTCTGGGTGCATGGTGGATGAGGCCCTCCAGTGTGATGCGCCACACCTACAGCAGACCAGCAGCATCTCTGTAAACCTGCCCATGCAACGGCTGTTTGCCCACACGCCATTAGCCTGCACACTTCAGCCAGCAATACTGTCCGTCAAGAGCGCCTCTCAGTTCCAGAGCAGAGGCAAATTGTGTCTATTTTAACCGTGCCAGGCTTAGCAGAAGAAAACAGACATAGGGAGGGAGACAAGGGAGGCAAGGGGGATGAAGACGAAGGCATAATAATGCCAGCTCCAGCTCTGTTACTACTGCTGGAGGACAAACGCGTTACGCAGTAGTAGTATATCAAACCCAGCGTTCCCCACGTGAATCCATCTGGTTCCCAAGTCCCGCCACCCCCTGCAGGAAAACCCATATGTTGATACATCTCGCCCCCCGTTTCCTAGCCTATGTTTGTCTTTGATTTTCATACTTTCATCATGTCCCGTTTTATCTTTGTCCCTCCCCTCTCCTCTCGTTTCAGATCCCTTCACTTCCTGCCCCCTGTGCGTTTCCTGCCACTACCGATTAGTCCTGTTATTTAGTCTGCGTGGGCCCCTCGCTCTGTGCCAGGTCGTCGGAGTGCTTTCAGTCTCCCGCTCCAGCCGTGACTTTGCTGCTGTTTGGATTATTGCCTCTCACCTACTCCCTGGATTTGTTTACCCGTGCCGGCCCGGACTCCGGTTTCCCTTCCGGCTCCTCAACCAGCCCCAGTTTCTGCTCCGGTTTCTACTTGACTGGGCCTCGTTCCCCACGGAGCACTCCAAGGTAAACTACGTTCTTCCTCACCTCTGTACAAAATCCCATTTTTATTTATGGATATATCCCGATCCCTCGCTAACATGTTTACAACCTCGGAAACAACTGAAGCCAACCCTACGTTTAAGGTTGATACGTGTCCAATAAGCAACATTTCTCAGCAATGAACACCCTCTCTCAAAGGGTGGTTCACTATGGCTTCTGTAACTTCAGAGCAAAAGGTCTCTAACGTTGTGGGCTTCCGTAATCAGGATTGTACTCGTATGTTTCTGTCTGTCGGAAGCCTGGAGGTGAACTGTGGGGCTCGATGGTTCAAATCTCCGCATGGAACTTAGTGGCCGCTGCAGTACACTGTGGCTGCAGCGAGTAGCCAACAGGGAACGTATCTTTCCGGTCATTTGTTTTACCAGAGGGTGACAGCTAACTGATAGCTGCCGTACAGGTGTTGCACAGGCCTGTGTGCGGCGACGTCTAACTTGGCTGTGGTTCACAAAAGATATGGAGAAGATAGTGTTGTTGGTCTGTCTATTTCAACCTCCTAAGAAGTGTCACAGCGATCCACAGTGATGATATAGGTCGGCTGGGCCTGAATATTGAACTGCTGTTATCAGCCCTGAGTAATGGGCTGAACACCGGGGCCCCATTTACTACCACTGGGACATCACCATGGCAAATATTAGAGGGCCGAGAGGGAAAGCAAACCAGCAGTGTGGAAGAACACTGCTGTGTGTCAACCCGATCCATGGAGGCTCTTAACAAACTGCACTTTACACACAATAATAATACTAGTAAGAATTAGTTACTTTTTTACATACGACTGAAGTTAAAACATTAACATTTGTTTTTGTTGGGGATTATTTTTTAAAGATAATTTTTTGGGGGGTGCTTTTTGCCTTGAGGAGCAGTTGAAAAGAGACAGGGAATGTGGGGGAGAGAGAGGGGGGATGACAAGCAGCAAAGGTTGGTTCGAACCTGCGCCCCTGTGGTAAGGACCCATTCCCACAGGCTCATTGTACAGAGAACAACACATGCGGTTTTCCAAACCCCGTGCCTGGGGTTTAATATGTGTTTGTAATTGTAGAGAGGATCAAATAGAGCAGAAAAAGCAGGACCTACAAACACATAGTAGCCGCGATATAACGACTCTCTAACTTTTGAGTTGTTCCGTAAAGCCCATACAGCAGCACTGAGACCTAGGAAGACCTATTAGCATTATGTAGCCGTAACAGCTCGGCGCATTTTACCCTGAAACACCATGTGACTAAATCTAACACACAAGAAAGCCTCAAATATAGCTACCATTTAGATTTCGATTGCAACATCCCCACAGGGAAGAATTTCCAGCTTAAAGCCTTCAAGGCCAACAACCGGTTCTCTCCTTGCTGAAGAAATGCAGAAAAGAAACCTCAAATCCTTCAGGGATTGAAAGTGGCTATGTCTCGTCAGTCTTATTCAGCCTGCTTCTCCTTCAGCTGATCAAATCCTCCCAGGATTCTGAAGGCAGCAAGATGTGTGTGAGCTCAGTGTGCACCAACATGCTGTACATCAGCTGTACACTGGGGATCAGATAGCAAAGCTGCTATCAGTATCTGTTTATTTCAACAGCCGCAAGTAGGTGGCTATTTTTTGATCTTCAATTATTTTCTACTGCAATTAATACTCTTCATTTCCAGCATGCATGAGTTTAACGGCTGACAAAAAATACTTTTATTTCATTTACTTAAATTAATGACGTTTGTATGATGTACCTAATTTTATCAAGCGGAAAAGCATTTTGAACACTACCTCCTAATCAAGTTTCCTCCAAAAACCCGAGGTTGTGCATGAACACGAAGGAGGGCCAGACGGAATAAAGTTGGCTTGAAGTGTCTACAATATAAAATGAGAGAGCTGTTGGCAAAAATCTGAAATATCTCATTTTGCATGCACTTTTGCGACGGTCCCTAACCCCGGCTCATCATTTTCTCATCTACTGTCAACTCCTGCAAGTCACACAGGCGTCAATATCTATTATGAAGTCAAAATAACACCTGTGCACTGGCAGAGCATCGAGGGTGCAAAGTGTGTGCCCCCCCCCCCTTAGGCCTAGGGCCCCCTTAAGCAGACGGTCAGCAACAAACAGCGTACAACAATGCAATAAACGTAGTAAGACTGACAAAATTATGGTTGATGGTTAAGGTTAGTGATATAATAACTGTAAACTGTATCGCTGATCCCGAGTGAACCAAATCGAACACATTCACAATGGTGCACGACCAACAGGTGCATGCTGGGTCGGGGCTAAAATGCTTACGTGGAACTTCTACCTCGAGTGAGGCGAACGCTGCCTTTCCGCTATTTTTGACGACCCCTGTCAGCGACAGCCGAGCGCTCCTTCCCAGCTCAAACCTATTAACATGTGAGGATGAACCGTGAGGAGCACGGTGGGACCAGGACGCTGAGTGGACTGCTTTTTCCTAATGCTTTCATTATACAAATTGAGCCTAGCGCAGACTTCAGTAGAGTGTAGAGGGCGTCGTCCACCAATCGGAAAGTCGGCGGTTCGATCCCGGCTTCCTCCAGCCCACATGTTGAAGTGTGCGTGGGCAAGATACTGAACCCCGAGGCGCCGTTGGACTAATGAGCAGTTGTGTGGACGGGGTGAATGTGATAAATAGTGTGAAGACTTTGTGAAGACTAGAAAGACGCTACACAAGTACAGTCCATGTACTTCATGTACCACTTTAACGTTAAGTGTGTGTTGCTGCTGCAGCCACTGTGGTGTCTGTATTGCTTATGTGGGTTGTCTGCCTAGGTGATGCTTGACTCTGCTGTAGATTGTTGAAGAGGCATCAGGCTATTGGATTCATATAGGGTTAGGGCGTCCATAGCCTTTTCTTTAATTCCTTAAATCTTGATGTAGGTTACATACAACAGACTACCAATTTGGACTTTTTCTCTTGACGCTTCCCCTGAAATTTTGCGTCCAGGTTATATCTCCATGTGACGTAACCCTAGTCCTCTTCTTTCCCTCCGTCAGTGCTAACTCAGTGAAGGCTCGTGGAAATCTCACTCTGCAATGTCATCCCCACGATCACATGCTGGATTAGTCAGAAAAACCCTCAGATTAGATTCCACATTACGGCCATTAATGATAGCGGCGCTTGAAATGACGCTCTTTCAATTGAAACGTTGTGCTGTGTAATCTGTAGAATGTACAAATAGGTTTGAGAGGAAACGTAACGCTGCCCGGATTCCTTTTTCTATTAACACGATGAGGGAAATGTAGTTAATTAAAGCTGACGTAGGCTATATTTTTTCATTATAATTTCCGTTGAAATAGCTCATTTTGACCATTTCCTGTCACTAACAATATTTAATTGCAGGGTTCCTTTAGAAAAAAGGATTTTTTCTAAAGGCGCTTTGTCCCTTTGCATTTAGTTTTTTTTTTAAACTGGACATGAATCAAACAACCAATCAGGCTTAGCTAGCATGTCACTAGCCAACCTGGGTCATCTGGTTTCTACGTGTCTTGGTTCCTCCCGGACGGGCGCCCACAAACACGTGTTCTGTAAAAGGGACCCTTCAAATAAATAGTGTTAGTGAAAGCAGTAAAATGTTCACTGAGAACTATTTGATTTGTTTTCCAGCTAAATATCCGATTCCAATCATTAAACTTACTTATGGTTATGTTTAATGGCACTCACAGCACTTGTTTAAGGTTATAATGCAAGAGCACGGTCTGGTGTAATGCAGATAAAGTCGGCGGTGAGAAACGAGAAACGACGTGTTGTTGAACATTTTACCAAAACCGCGATCTTTCCCAAACCTGAATGGCCTTTGCTGTCTAAACCCCACCACAGGCAGGACCTGAACCCTGGTCTCTGGTGTCAGAGTCCTTTGAGATCAGGACTCTGACACAAGGGCAATTCAGGATGTGACACCATCCTGACTCTTCTACGTTAATAGAAAACATAATCTGGCCGGCATTAAGTTTCCCTCAAAACATATTTGCTAGTTTGTTGCATACAAACCTTATTTCTAACTTTGGCATTATTTTTCAGACTGCTGAAGCCTTCTTTATCTTCAGCAGAACTTCAGAAGGCATTATGTACAGCTGTTGCTTAAACCTAGTCACACACCGGACCCGGGATGTGAGCCCCGCTCTCTGGAAGCAAAGTCCTGCACTTTGGAACAGCGTTTGCGCAAATAGCGTCGCGTAAACACGCATTTCAGTGTAAAGTCTATATGTTTAGGCGTTAACACAACAAAATTGAATCATTGAAATTGTGTTAACATGCCTTTTCTCATACATCAGTGATGTTGAACAACAACTCGAGGGAGCACGTGCATAAATTCCTGATGAGGGCATCTACGCGCGCCCTAACACGGGCGGTTTTTGTTGCGTAAAGGGTGCGGTATGCCATTCATAATCCAACGCACGTCTTTTGGTCAGATTCAGTGAATATATCTCCTCGCGGCCCGCTAGCTGGCCGTTCAGTCTGTGCGCTGAATGAAACTCCGGGGTTTGTACTCCGCCCTGGCTCTGTAAACGGGAAACTAACAAAGTGGCCACACAGCACCATTCCAGCCGTGACGTGTGTGCCAGCTAGCGTTAAAGGACTCGCCCGCCGACGTTCAGCTTCCTTTCTAGTTAGCCAAGACGTGCTGTAGTTGTGACGTTAGCTGTAGCGGCAGGAGAGCTGTGAGCATCTCTGTCTGGGAAACCTCTCGTCCTCTCTGGCTGTTAGCTTAGCAGCAGCTACTGCAGGGCCAGCCTGCTAACCCACAGCCTAGCTAAGCTAACCCACAGCCTAGCTAACATTAGTTACGTTTCTTGCTGTCATTGATTGCTCTGTATCATGGTGTTGGATTTCTCCTGAATCGCATACCCCATCTTTAATACTTAAAAATATACCGCGTTAACATGACCAAACTCTAATGTGAACACCCATTTTAATGTCGTCTAAACATGAAGTCTCTAAAACGTTATTTGCACAAACAGCACAGAGGTCATTTTGCTCGATTGTGCCAGTAAGGTATCTTGGTGACTCACCGTGCGCCTCAGTGGGAGGTGAGGCGTGGTAGGGGGTGTCGCGATGCCAATCCATGATGCATGGATGGCATGGCAGATCTGCTGGTTAAACGTTGTGCAACCAGCTCCAGACTGTTGTAATGGAAAATAACCACAGAAACCTCCATGCTTATGAGCACATCAAACTTGCTGGTTCGGGTTAATTATTCTAAGCAGTTTATATACTGCATATTATCAGGCGTGTTAGATAGTGACACAATTGAAACAATTCACACAGTTCCATGAAAAATCATGGATCTGTCTCAGCCCCTATGGTGGTGCATACCGTTATTATGTGGCTCATTGTAATGGCAAATTGAACCGTGCACTTTTTTTCACGCAGAAAACACGGTGACTGTCGGATCTTCAGCATGTCCAGAAAAGTGAATTAAATAAGAAGGAAATATACTTGGCTGTAACCACATGTAAACTTCCTCACGGCCCAAGCAACAATAGGTTTCCAGTGAGGAGTACCGTCTACAGGATTCCCAAACTGTCCGTGTGTCATGACGGGGAGAGCCCCGTGTTGAGCCGAAAGAAGTGAATGTCCCAGCCTCTTAACCTGCCCACGTGTAATGTATAATGATAATGATAATATATTCTTTCTGATTCCGCCCCGTATCCGCTGCGCCGGCTGCACTTGCCAGGGATCTGCACGAAAACAAGAGCCCCTGGTCTCAATCAACACTAATCATTGTATGTAAGGATGTACAGTAGTATTCATTGCAGCACAATTTCAATGCACTATAACGTGGAGGTGTTTCTGCTTTTCAATGGGTGGGTTTCCACCTTGAATTCCCCAACAGCTGCCAAAACACTCACAAGAGAGAACAGCTCCAAAACACGTGCAGCTGGCTGACCTCACTGATAAGCCATAAAAGCACACCGTCGTCCGCTGAGACCCCCAGGAGAGCCTCCTTAAAGCCCACATCAAACTAAAGGGACATTGAAAGGCACTGGAGGGCTGAAGCTGAGGCTCAAAGTATCACACAACTAATCAAAGTGGCCACAGGACTAAGGGGCACACAGAGGTCAGTGACTCGCTCATTATTGACAAATCTTTGTCTCAGGTTTAATGAAAAACACAGTTCCTAATTGCAGCAAATTAGCCTTGCCAGAGGTCCACAGGGCTGCATATGAAAAGAAACAAAGCAGGTTCGACCCCATCTCTCTCTCTGCTGTCAAGGCCATCAGGATGTTCGCGGATTTTCCCAGTGGGCCCGCCTTTTTTCCCCCAACCCTGGCCTTATATCAGTCCCTCCAGGATTTCGCGATGTCGCGATCGCAACTATTAACGCAACTTCAACAAATCCCCGTGAATTCAGTGCGACCAATCACCGCAACTTTTCTGCAACTGTGACCAATCATCGCGGTCTCCTGCTAAGCGGCGTCACACGTCAGCAAACTCACTTCCTTGTTTTGTTCAGAAGACGCTGCCAACATCTCACATTTACCACAAAAATAACAGCAAAGGGCCGTGAAAAACAGCATCCAGATTTACGAAACGAGGGTAAACTGTTCAGCAAGATGTGCACAGTGTTGGGCAAGCTACTTGGAAAGTGTAGCGAGCTAAGCTACCAGTTACTCCACATTAAATGAAGCTTTTCCTCCCTTTCTGCCAACAGACGGAAAAGAAATAGTAGCTAGCTAACAGTTAGCTGTTGGTGTTGGCAGACTGCACTGACTTGTGATGGCTGGCTAGGTTAACGTTTTCGATGGTTGTGTTAGCTTCTTCTGGGATCACCTGAATGTGTAAAGTCAAGCTCGCGTGTCTGTAACGTTATTCCCCTGCAGCCGAGACGTCGTAGGCATCAGCCCGAGGATGGGTACGTGACGTCCCCGTCATACGGAAGTGCCTCTGTGGGCTACACGTCCGCTTACCGATCCTTAGCAGCAGAACTTTTAGCTGCGTTTTAGCTTCAGAAATGCTCAAGTTTACTCAAAAAGCACATTTGCCTCTGAAGTAAAGGCTGGACTACAACAGAGCAGAGGGTGAACAGTGTTTCCTGTGGGACACGGTTAGTCCCTTTGGGGTTTTCCCCTTTGTAAAACTATAACATGCACAAAAAAGGTGATTAAAACACAATAAAGGACACGGAAAAAGGAAAAAAGCTTGAAGTAATAATATGAGTAAAAATCGATCTACCTGTGCCGTTTTCACCTAGAAAAACAACTTTCATCGCAACTTTTAAGAAAAGCGTCCGCAACATCAGGCATTTTAGGCCGCAACAATCACGAAAAAGGCCCGCGAAATCCTGGAGGGACTGTTATATAGCCTATATACAGATATTCAATGGGCCATCTTAGCTAGAGCAACATGGCCGGTGCAATCCGTAATGGCAGGTAGTAGTTGCCATCACAGCTGAAGCCGAACGTATCCAGCACTTAGTATCTAATACTCGGACATGCATAGAAAGAGAAAAGGCGCACCAAAAGAAGGAGAAGGCTCCGCTGGCTGAGGCCGCAAAGGGTCAGAAGACGGATTTATTCAAGCAGTCCGCAGGTGATGATGATGAGGATGAGGACAGTGGCGAAGAGGCAGAAACACAAAGGAGGAGGGGGCAGGCGCTCTGTCATGCTTACATGCTATGTGCTGGGAACGAGCTGAAAGAACTAACTACAGAAAGAAAAAAAGGGGTTATGTTAACCTCGGGGTTTCAGTGTTAGGTTTGACCGCTGCCACGGTTGAACTAGTCCGACTCACAAACGTGTAGAGAAGCTCACGCTAAATGTCTCTGGTGTTCAAAAAATGGTCATCAGCTTTGACTGTAAATGGGTAAAATAAACTTTAAAAAATTCCAGAATTTTCTTCTAGACTTATCAATTATTGTTTGCATCATAGTCTATACAATTACAGTATATAAAAATGATTTGTTAAATACTCACAAACTTGGGGACGAAAACCTTGAAGATTTGTTTCATCATTTTACATATTAGCCCAACACAAACAATACAAATGAACAGATGGCGGTGGTTTTTTTAATTAATGAGTGACGACAAACATGTTGTGTCAATTTTGAATTCGGTGTATCACAGGGCTGCGTTTGGTTGCCAGTCCGCCCCTGCTGCTGGTCACACGTCTCACCGTTCCCCGTCACGTCAGACGCACAGCTGATGGTTTCTGGTCGGCGTGAGCAGCAAAAAGTACGGAGGTTACACGGCATTGGCTACACTCACGCTGCACGCCTTAAAGGGTCACTTCCACCGAATCACCTTTTTCTGTGAAAGAAAATACCTAAAAAAAAACCCTCACTATTCTTGGCAATGAATTGGAATTATGAATCAAAGGGTCAGTTCAGCCAAAACACACACACAAATCTCAGTTATGTGACTAAGTAGATCCGTTTGATGTTTCTTTATACTTCTACAATCCCTAAATTTGAGCGGGGCATGCAATATATGATGTAATTTAGTTGCTTATACTGTACAGTTCTTTTACTCGACTACATTTATCTTACAGCTATATTTGCTACTTGTTCAAGGATCAAGATTTTTACGTAAAAAACAACATGACAAGCTTACAAAATGCAACACACTGTTAAAGATTAAACCAGACGTTGGCTTGTGAAGAAGGGTCTGGTTGGGTCACGTTTTATGAGTTGTTAGTAGTTCCACCAAAGAGACATTTTCCCTCTACATTTCTCAGAAGATTGTGGTTAATAACTAGGACCAAGGAGGCACAACTCTCCAATATTTCCTACTAAATCAAACATTAAAGAAAAGTCTATGTGTATCAGAACTGTATTTTTTCTTCTTTCCTCTCCCTAGGAACCACTGGACCAACCTGTATATAAAGTAGGTACAACTACCTCTTCCTTGAGCAGCTACAATAGTAAAGTGCTGCTGACGCATCACTATTAACAATCTAATAATGTCACATATGTGAGTCATTGTTCTGCAGAACGAGTACTTTTACTTTAACACTTTAAGAATAATACTTTTGTACTTAAGTAGGATTTTAAATGCAGGACTTTCACTCACAACAGAGTATTTTTATACTGTGGTATTAGTACTTTGTACTTGGGGCGGCTGTGGCTCGGTGGCAGAGCGGTTCGTCCACCAATCGGAAGGTCGGCGGTTCGATCCCGGCTTCCCCCGGCCATGTGTCAAAGTATCCTTGAGCAAGATACTGAACCCCCAATAGCTCCCGAAGCTGCGCCTTCTGTGTGTGTCTGGGTAAATGTGATGTGTAGTGTGAAAGTGCTTTGAGTAGTCGGACGACTAGAAAGGCGCCATACGAGTACAGTCCATTTACATCCATGTACTTTTACTTAAGTAAAGGATCTGAATACGTCTTGGAAACAGGACGTTTCCTGTAGTAGAGCTTAGAACAAAATGTTGCGACTTGAATTAGACCTTGAGTCGTACAGCAGTTCTGCGGACTCAAAAGGCTTGAAACAAACTAGTTTGTCTGACCTGAAGGGAAGAGTGTCGCAGCTGTTCCAAATGGCCACCCTCAAAGGTGAGGCGGAAAAAGCTGTTCACATGCAAAGTGCCAGAAGTACTTTGTCACCTCCACGTGCCTGACCAATCACTGTGTGAAGTGGACTTTCAGTTTCAGGAAAGTTCAAACAAAAAAAGGGTTCTATGAGCAGCTGTTTTGAATAGATCATAACGACCAGTATGTAAAAATGTAAATGCAGCCTTGGATGCCTGGTTGGCCTGTTAGATTAGCTCGACCTCGAGCCTGCACTGCAACTTTTCCTCAGAACGGATGTTTCCAATGCGGCTTCATTAGCTCGACACAAGTAAGTAAATGAAACCATTCCAAACACAAACCGCTGGTGCCTACATGCGTCACACGTTTGCTCCGGTACATGATGAAATGAAATAGCTTACCGCTGGAATATTCTAGATCTTGTTGTATTATTTTTTACATGCAGTTACACAGTGCCGGCGTTCTGACGAGTTATGCTGCCTTGTCCAAAAATGCTCCCCTATTTGTGTCCATTTCCAGTTGTGTATATCCCATTATGGTATAACTCTCACAGTATTATGACGTCATTATTTATGTTTCTTTGGTTACAGTCAGGGGGCAAGGGTACTGTAAGAGCATGGGGAGCGTAGTTTGATACTCTGTTATAATGTCTGTATTGAAGATTTCAGGGGTAGCGTATTTCAATAGGCCAAAATCAAATAATGCTCCCACTACAGAATGATTTGATATTACACCACTACCCACTCCGTGTGTACTGTAAGAATATATGTTATCCAATTTCGACAGAACACTGGTTAAGAAAGTGGCCGGTAAAAGATTTTTTGGAATCCACCAGCCACAGTGGCAGCTGGACAGAAAAGTGAATTTCCCACACTGGATCCAGACCATCACATAGGGCTGGGCGATTAATCTAGTTTTCTTTTCCTGACAGAACACCACGGTTGAACTCCAGCCTTCTTTAACTCGAGAAGTTCCCCTGTCCCTCCTCTGCTCCACCACGCCCCCTCAGCGGCCCATCTTTTTGCTTTCGTACTACTTCTGCATACTTTCACCTACGGAAACTGTTCAACTATCACAGTGTTCAGCTCTTGATTATTTATGCTTGTACTTTTCTATTTATACCTCTATATATTTGACAGATTTTGATGATGTAAGTCAATGGAGCAATCCTCAAATCCCCTTCAAACATACTCCACTTTAAAATGCTACTAACTCTGCATACGTTCAGCTACACACATCATTTATGTATGCTTTTACAGTCCTTATCTGAGTTTATAAAGATTGTATATTGGGTGAGCTAGAGTGGGTGACATCATCACTGGAGTGGGTGACATCATCACTGGAGTGGGTGACATCATCAGTAGAGTTGTTGACATCATCACTAGAGTCAAGAGGGGTTGTAGAATTTTCTGAAAGTCTCCCATTTTTCACTTTTCATACACAATTTCCACATCATCTAGTAGATAAACATGTCCCGGTTCAGATAATGTGTTCATTTAAGCAGTGGGATTTGCAATTCTTGATTTTTCTGTCTGAGAGCACCAAAAGAGCAACTCTGCTGTCTCACTGAGCTGTTTCAGGTTTCACCTCTTTCCGTCTCACTCTCCCTGTCTTTCTCTCTTTCGCCTGTACGCTCCCACGCTTCCTGTCTGTCTCGCTCTCTGTCTCTCTCTCTCTGTCTCTCTCTCTCTGTCTGTCTGTCTCTGTCTCTTCTTCAACAAACTCAAATTTCTTCTACTCCTGAATCCATTAACTACAGAAACCATTCACACGTCAGAATGTTCTGCTCTTTAAGGACATGTGTGCGCTATGACTCACCCTTTATGCTTTTTAAAATGTTCATCCTTTTTTCGAAAAGATTTCAACAATGGGAGAAATCTTCAAATCCTAAATCTCAAATTAATTTCAGATTTCAGCAGTGAAATGCAATACTTCTAGTGTTTGATTACTATTTCTTATTTCATGATCTATTTGGGATTTTTGGGTTAATGCATAAATATTAATTAAAAAAATTAAGAAAAGTTAAAAGTTCAACAAATGCATGATGTTTCCTAAGTCAAAGAGTACTCGTGTAAAATAATCTAATTTCTTACCAAAATGACCGTTCTTATGAGTTTTGCCATAATTGAGCAGCCATACCTACCATCACAGGCTACATTAACAGCTGTGTGAAGCTACATCAGCTTAACATATTTCATGCTCGTTTTGATCTTTGGTTCTGCAGCACATAAAGAACATCCTCCCAGCCAGCCTGGACCCTCACCAGTTTGCTTTGAGAACCAGCGTCTCCACTGCCCTCCACTCAGTCCTCACACACCTTGAGGACAACAACAGCTACATCAGAGTGCTGGTTGTTGATTTGAACTCAGCATTCAACTCAATCCCCCCATGAAACTGATTGGAAAACTCCACACTGTAACTGGATATAGGACTTCCTCACAAACAGACTCCAGACAGTTCGGATTGGCGGTCACACCTCCTCCACTCTAGTGCTCAACACCGGAGCCCCCCAGGGCTGTGTGCTCAGCCCCCTCCTGTTCACGCTGTACACCCATGACTGCAGCCCCCGACATGGAGGCAACTCTGTCATCACACAGAGAATCATCACCAACTGTGCAGTGTTTAAGCCTCTTTCAGCTCAGTTTTGCTTTTAAGGCCCACAACTGTTTTGGTTCAGTCTCACAGCTCTCATTTCAGTGAGAAAGCTCTGATAAAACCACCGTACACTACCTGCTCAGCACCACGCAGCAGACAGACAAAGTTAGAGACTAGCATGTGAACATAATGGAGCATTTAGCAGCTAAAGAGCCAGATATTTCCCTCAGTAGTTGGCAGAGACCAAACCAGAGCTCGGTGCTGGATGTGTAAGTAGGCGACTGTATGGATTTAAGATAATGGCAGGTTGATGCTGGCGCCAAGACATGAGTCTGTTTGAAATGGCCAGACTTTTCTCTCAAAATATATTCAATTCTTCAGCACTGACCAGATGTCGTACATTTTACCCAACTACCCATTTTCTGGCTCCAGCAACAGGCAAAAATCCCTGCAACCAATCTTAAAAATATAGTTTTAGAAACTTTAAGGTGACGTCATCGTGTCCATCCATGTATGTTTATGTCCATCTGCATTCTGCGGATCCAGTGAGTTGAAAAGACAGAATATTAAAATAAAAATGTTAAATTAACCGAGGGTGCGGCCTGAAGAAGCACAGACTTAGTGTTGCCTTTTACCCACTTGGAGTCAGTTTAACATTAATGTACCGCTTTGTGTATCTGGGCTTTTTTTTTTTTTCTTGGCATGATATTCCCCTGATGCTGTGACATTTGCGGCGCTGCTCCGCAGCCCTGCCCTGCAGTATCCAGGGAAGCAAGCAGATTGTCGGGGCCCAGGGCTCTGCCAGGCTCAGTGGGTCACATCCCCTCAGAGCCCGGGCCAGGCTGCCGTTGAGCCAGAAGCCAAACCTCCTGCCACTGGGGACGTCACGCTCCCAGAGAAACCGGGCCAGCACCCTGCCAGTCCCCTCCTTATTCAGCTCACAGATGACCCAACGGGCACATCATGTACTGGACATATGGGCATGATTCATATCCGCCAAAGGAATCGCATGAACATGCAAAACGTTTGCCGTAAAAAAAGAGGTCATGGACATCATGGACAGCTGCCTTTTATGTGTTCTTATATGTGCTCAAACGTTCTCCTGTTTTGATTAGTGACACTCAGCACAGAGACATTTTGCATTTGTGCGGCTACTGTCCTACTATGAAAAACTAAACTCACAGTACACCAGTCTACCATGAACGTTGTTGAAAGAAAGAACAAACTGAGATACTGCTGGAGACTAAACCCGTGTCTAGACATATACTTACATACTCAGCTTTGACAGGGTAGATCTTTTCTCCCATTTCCCCCATACCAAGTAATTGCCCCATTATCAAAGCTAAATAACATGTAACGTGTTAATGTCATACCTTGTCAAGCACACCACCACTTTTGACAGGCTGGAGATATGCTTGTGGTATAACTCCCTGCTACCTGTGAAGGAGCAATAAGCAGGTTTTAAATAGATCTTAAATTAATAAAAATTCTGAATAGTTTAGAGACAATACGGCTAGCATACAGGTGATTTCAAGTGATTTCAGTCAGAATTTTACCTTTTAAGACTATTTTCAGATTCTTCGTACTAATATTAGTTCATCTCAGGTGCAGAATGTCTAAAAAACTGGCACAGTAATGGCTGAAATAAAACGAGGGAGTGGCTGACAATAATCTTAGCCTGAGCCACAATGGCTCACTCAGCGGCTTGGCTTCCTTGGCCAGATTCCGATTTGAGCTGCGGCCAAATCCAGGGGAGCAAATGCAAGGGCAAAGCAAGGTTGGAACAAGAGGGTTGAAGGAGGAGGTCAACACTGTGACAGGAGCTTCCATGTTGATGTGTCACTAATTTAAGAGGAGAGGACCGACAGTGGATTCTGTCGGGTTTATGTGCTTGAAGGGATTTTCTGAAGGTGCTCTTTGGCTTTGGGGATTTTGGTGAATGAGAGGTGAAAAAGCAATAAGAAAGAGAGAAATAAGTACGAAGAACTGATGTCACTGGCTAGTGAGGTCATATGAAAGCAGCTTTTTCATATTTTAACAATGTCACAAGAAATCTTTTCTTCGCCATGTCTGTCTTCCCAAGCTTACCTGAGGGCTCTAGATGTCTGCTTTGCTTCTATGCCCTATCCATTTTCGGTTTTGGTTTATTTGTTCCGTCTTCGGCAACCCAATCTCATTACTCTAGGACTGTCGTAGTTGTGTTTATCAGCTTATTATTCATCAATAAAGCTCTACAGACTTGTCTAGTTATGCTGATAAGCTTAACTTATCGATATAATATGCATAAAGGTTTAACTGAGCATTAGAGGCCTGCCTGTCAGCTGTAAAAAACTGGATGTCACGAAATGTTCCTACTCCTAAATTCTGATAACAGTGAGATGCTGGTGATGGGCCCTGCTCGACCAGTTTGATCGAATAACAGTAACTCTTGCCAACTGTGTGACTTCTCACAGTTCCAAAGCCAGGAATCTTGATGTTACGTTTGATCGTACCCTCTCTTTTGATCAGCACATTGAAGAAATCACCATGATCGCCTTCTTCGAATTCTTTTTTTCTGTCCTTGGCTGATGCTGAGATCCTAATTCACGCTTTTGTTTCATCCAGACTTTAAAATGAACCCACCCTTCTTGAGAAATGGCGTGCTAGATAACCACAGAGTCCAGGAGGCACGCTGTAGTTAACTCACGATGTTTTAGATTAATGGATCTCTGTCTAGGTTGCATTTAGACCCCACTTCCACCTGGTATGTGATCTGTTTCTGGATCAGGAAAAATACATGTCAGGGCGCACATACAGTGCACATCGAATAGAAAAGTGTGACTAGAAAAGCCGGTGATCAGACGCCTTTATCCAGATATCCAGGTTTGGATAGATTACATGATAAAACCTGGTCTAAGTGGGGTTTCTTACATCTGGATTTGAGCCTTGGCTCGCAATTACAATCTTACGCATGTTAAAGCGCCACCAGGCACTTTCTATGTACATTTACACCTGTTCAATCACAAAAACAAACGCACAATGGAGCCACAGAGGAGTCTCATCCCCACAGAGAAAAAATTTGCAATATCCACAAGAATGCACCTATACAGCAGTGGGCTGTGAGCGTTTCAAAAATATCAACCGCTATTTCATGAAGGAAGGTGAAGGATCTATTTATGTAAAGCTCAGCCATGGCCAGCGTAAAGGATAGAAGTTTCAGTCTCTCTTACAATTCAATTACAACACAATTCTCACATGGCCATGGAGATTATTATTGTTATTAGAAACAGTTTTCGGCCCCTGGAATCATTCTCCCTAGAAGGAGGAAGGCAATGCGTCATGGCCCCTGTTACAGCCTTTGTGCTTTGTGTATGCTCAAAATGCCTCCCATCAAATATAGTGCCCAGAAAGACCCAGAAACTAGCCAGTACTCCTAAACTTGGCTAACTTTACTGGTTCGTGAACAAACGCCCTTTTTACCGAAGATTACTGAAACAAGAGGAAGCCTCTCGATCGCTCTGCACTTCAAAACCTTGTCATCTTCAGTAGACCGTCGGACAGACCTTCCCCCGCTTTGGCCCATGCGCAAAAGGAGGGGTTTCCAAAACTTCTCAGGTGCTGAACGGTGCCAGTGATGTTGACAGGTTTTCAATGTAGTGAGGCCCCGGGACCCACAGGTGGTCATCTGAGTGGGTCCCCAATAAAATGGGTGGTTTGGGACAAATTGCAGTGGTGACCTCGTGTTTGATGTCATACGGTTGTAATTATGGTTATTCATGTATGTTGAAAATGTATCTTAAAAAGTAACAAATAAATCTGTAAACACGCTGCAGACACACAGAAGAGGCCATGTCATACAGAGAAATTACGCTTACGTCTGACAACCTGATCATCCTTCAGCTGTTACCTGGTGTTTCTGTCGTGGTGACGAAACATACAGGTTGCATTTCCATTTCCATGGAGTCATTCAGCAGACGCTTTTATCCAAAGCGATTTACATGTGAGGAAGACAATGGAAGCAATTATAACTACATACACTATTAGCAGTTTGAATAAACTGAAGCTCCGGGAAAAGTATTACGCCAAACTCCCTTTAAGATAAGGCCTAACAATACTACTAACAATTCTAATACTAACAATTCCTTGCATGTCTGCAAAAACACATTCTCTAGAAATACAAGATAAAAGGCGTCATATGTCGCCAGTCTTCTTGTCAATTCGGCATCAATATAATCCTATAAGATGTATTACATACTTTCCATACTTCACATTTAGGATTTTGTGCCTCAACTTGCTACCAGCCTTCATTGTTTAGCTGCGGTATTTTAGTGGGAATGAGGGGCGAACATTTCAAAAATTAAGATTTCTCACTAATATACGCGCTGGTTGGTGGATTAGATACATGCTGAATTAAACACCGACTGTTAATTCACCATCTCTGTGTTTGTGTGGCTGCTTGCTTTGCAGGTACTGGAGGTGGGCGCGGCAGAGGCAACACCTGGGTCAGTGCGCCAGTGCTCCTTCAAAAACCCTCCTGGAGCTCAGGTGCTTTGGTGCGCTCCTCCCTGCGACACTGGTTTGGTTTTTCGGCTGATGTTTGGCCTGTGTCGTTGCAGCATACAACATTGCACCCACACACCTCTCCACACACTTCCACTGCTGATCTCACTGAGTACACGAGTTCTCCTCTTAACTTATTCCTCTGCTAGTAAATAGTTTAGACGGCTTAAACGTCTCCCCCTTTTGTCACGGTCTTGCGGCCCAGTTTGTGACCGGGACTAAATTAATGAATGTATCGGACGTCTTCACCACCTCACTGGAGACATGCTATGTGCCGCCTGCTTCCAATCCTCCACCATCATCCCCGTTCCCAAAAAACCAAGGACCACAGGACTTAACGACTACAGAGCCGTCGCCCTGACCTCTGTGGTGACCAAGTCTTTTGAGCGCCTTGTGTTGTCCCCATCAAAGCCATCACAGACCCACTCCTGGACCCCCTGCAGTTCTCCTACAGAGCCAACAGGTCTGTAGACAATGCAGTAAACATGGCCCTCCACTTCATCCTCCAGCACCTGGAGTCCTCAGGAACCTACGCCAGGATCCTGTTTGAGGATTTCAGCTCCACCTTTAGCACCATCATCCAGGTTCAGCTGCAGGACCAGCTCTCCCAGCTGAGTGAGCCTGACTCCACCTGCAGGTGGATCATAGAGTTCCTGTCCGACAGGAGGCACCATGTGAGGCTGGGGAAACAGGTCTCTGACTCTGACCATCAGCACCGGTTCCCTCAAGGCTGCGTTCTTTCCCCTCTACTCTTCTCCCTGTACACCAACAGCTGCACCCCCAGGGATCAGTCCCTCAAGCTCCTGAAGTTTGCAGCTGACACCACCCCCATGGTACTCATCTCTGATGGGGATGAGTCCGCCTACAGGTGGGAGATTGACCACCTGGTTCAGCCAGAACAACCTGGAGCTCAACGCTCTAAAGACAGCGGAGATGGTTGTGGCCTACAGGAAGAACCCAGCCCCACCCGCCCCCATCACCCTGTGTGCCTCCCCAGTCGACACTGTGGAGTCCTTCCACTTCCTGGGCTCCATCATCACCTCAGGTGGGAGCTGAACATCAGCACATTGCACAAACTGTCATTTAAACAACAGTCATATTGTACATATTCTTTAGTATTTTCATATTATTTTCCATTTTATAAATATGATTCTTGACCTGCAGTATTTGCTTTATATTTCTTTATATTTCTGCTATGTTTGTTGTTTTGCACCAAAATACCAAAGCAAATTCCTTATAAACCCGCTTGGCAAAAAAGCTGATTCTGAGTCTGATATGATCAGTTGAAGACATTTAAGGCTTTACTCTGCGATCACCAGGCTGCGACAGAATAGCCACACACACACACCTCCACAAACATCCGTGAAAACCCGCTGCCTCGGATTCCAGCGGCTAAGCAATCCCGTCATTGACTCCTTTCCAGCTGTTTTTTTAGCAAACGGGGCATTTCGTGGTTTATTCTTGAAGTGCAAACGCTGTTGAATGACGATATGATGTGATCATTTATGCCGTTAGCTGCAGCCGAGTGAAAACTGAAATAGCGTCCAACTGTTGTGATCAAATAAACGCCCTCATCAGCATTCTTTATTATTTATTTCTATCATCAGTGTACAAATGGAATAAAAACCCTCACCATCTGCCTTTGGCCATGGATTTGTGGTCCTGTGAGTTGACGTCGTGCAGCTCTGCAACACCCAGGCAACAATATGATTTCCTGGGGAAGCCCTTTTCCTTTGTTGAGCTGGGATTGGCTCAGCTGTTTCGGAGCGATGAGACCAGTGACGTGACTGGCTGACAGCGCGTGCGTTAATCAGCACGCCCTCTGATCTGCATTGCACTTCACTCAGGCCTTTTGCACTTTATCGCTGCTGCACGCACATGTATCAAAATAGCGGGTGCGCTTGGCGGCGCCCACACAGTCTGTGCGGCCACATCGCACACACACTTCCGCGATTAAAATAGAGCCCTTGGTCTTGTTTGATACTGGCTAGCCAATCTGCCCAAGACCCATGAAGTACCAAAGTGTAAAGGGGTATATTGTGTATGGGGGTATATGGGTATGGACAGATTAGGTTCTAGTAATTTAGATGACTTAATTTAGAAAGAAAACAGCTGGATTTTCACTTCAGAAGCTGGCCTTGTCCTGCTGCAATCTCCAAGAGGAAGCGGTTGAGTGCGGCAGGTCACAAAGTGGCTCTGGCTCATTCTAAACCACGCCGCGCTATGTGGTAAGAGAGGCCGCGGGGACGATGCTGCCGATTCATTTGACACGCCGAACCTCAATGTCCCTTTAGGGGAGTCAGTAATATGCAGAGGAATGTCAGCGTCTGACCGTCATGTCACACACAGCACTTCATTTGAGGAATTACACGATCCACCATGACTGCTAGTAACACAGCCTCCCCGAACGCCGACTGTCAGCGGCCAGTTCAACAGACAGGGCACCAGCACAGTGACCGTGGAGACGACACAAAAAGAATTGCTCTTTAGAAAATAACATTACCAATTAGATATAGTCTCAAATTCTCAACAAAGTGCTGTTTGCCTGATCCCCGCTTCCAGCTGCTGAGGGAAAGAGTTGCAGGCAGATTCAGTGAAAACACACGCTGAAATATTTCGACGCAGAGCAACTAAATCTTCACAGAGTAATAAGCGAGCCTCTTATTCATGCCAGCAGAGTTAATTAAAGAGGACCGTTTTCCAGCTCTATGTTTTTAATCTGCGATTCCGCTAGAGTAGCTTAGCACGATTCACGGATTCAAATCCTTATTTATCTCTTACTGGCCCCTTATGCGGATGACATGTCTGAAAGGGGCCGTTTTAGCGCCTGTCTCTTTACGGGCCCCCCCCCCCCCGCCGAAAAGCCCACTTTCTTAAAATAAAGCTAACTTAATTTTCCATGTTTGGTTAACAGTATACAGGGTTGCCAACACGCTCCCATCGCTCTCACATCTATCTCACAAATCTCAGCCCAAACACAGGAAGAGGAAGTCTCAAAGCCGCTCCTTCATGAAAAACACGAATTATAGGCTGTATGTTACATCGGCTCTCTCTGCACGCCAGGATTGTATCCAGAGCCCGGTGCACACGCACTCACACACACACACACACACACACACACACACACACACACACACACACACACACACACACACACACAACACTCACATTTCAAATAACATCGTTCATGTATGCAGAGTTCTGCCTCACTTCGATTAATTAGGCTCACCAATAATGCGGCGCTAGGACCGCCGCCACAAATTCGAACATCGAATCGTCCTCGTGCACTGGCATTTCCCCTTGCTCTTATTAGACAGCTTGTTGGTCACATGACCGACACAGGTGGGATGTGTGTTCGGTGCACTGTGTCATTCTCTGCAGCACACGCACACAAATGGACTGCAGACGATCCACCCAGTATCATGATCGCGTCAACGTGTCATCACAGAAACATGCAGCAGTCAGGTAATGCATGGCAGCAGTATGTGCGGGGGGGGGGGGGGAGAGGTGTAAAAAAAAAAGCCCCTAAACTTGGCAAACTTTACTG
>CM022489.1:31144381-31188196 GCA_011952105.1 Coreoperca whiteheadi
CTGCGGGTGGCTTGGGGGGGGGCGGGGGGGGGGGGGGGGGGGGGGGGGGGGGGGGGGGGGGGGGGGGGGGGGGGGGGGGGGTTTCAGAGTCCTGATAGCTGAGGGGAAACAGCTGTTGGTGAAGCCGTTACGCGTGGAAGCACCTCTGACCCAATCAATGAGAAAAATGTGACAAACGCAAACAAGATACTTCAGCTAAGAACTCCTTCCGCCTCTTCTGTTTCTAGGCCGGCTTCCTGCTTCAATAAAACATCGGTTGTTCGCTTTCTGGACAGAATCATCCTGCGGGATCCACCGTCTTTGAACAAAGTCTTTTTCTCCTTCATTTACTTTTCATACAGTGTTTGTAGATGTAGCTACTTGCCAACCCTGCAGATCCTGCTGAGAGTCCCGGTGCAACAACATCCGGCCTGCTCGATGAATTCACTAGAATGCAAGGAAGATCCCCCTGGTTAGGTTTGGTCTGCTGATTTAGGCTATGATGTCTGGAGGTTGAACTCTGGACCACGATTCCAGAGATTCATCAGCATTCGACGACACAGCCACTCGCTCTTCCGTGTGCTGCAGCGCTCACAGATAAAGATCCACAGAGCAAGCAGCCTTTCGCAGCTGCCTGCTGTCCGAAGAAGCGCTGAAACCGCCAACAGCCGAAAAGCTGCAGGTTCTGATGGATATGAAAATGAAAATGATTGTATCAAAGGCTTTTGTTTGGTGCCGACGGTTGAAGGTGAGCTGAGGTACCGTATGTGCCAGAAATGCCATCGCATTGAATATGGCTCACGACAGCTGCGTCTTCTTTCCTCTCTTTGTTTTCCATCCTTGATTATTTCTCTGATGTCTCTCCCACATGTTCTCTGACAGGGATGTTGCTATAAAAAAAATGTAAACGACTGAAAAGCTCTTTGTGTCCATTCGCTGCTAGAGCTTGTCATCACAAGTGAACAGAATCGCATTTTCTTTAATTGTATATGTATATGTATAATGTACATATACATATGTACTATGATTTTCTGCTATGAATCTATTCTGTCCATGCAACATCTATTGCATGTCTGTCCGTCCTGGGAGAGGGATCCCTCCTCTGTTGCTCTTCCTGAGCTTTCTATCATTTTTTTCCCCTGTTAAAAGGGTTTTTTTGGGTAGTTTTTCCTTATTCGAATCGAGGGTCTAAGGACAGAGGGGGTCGTCTGTTACAGGTTGTGAAGCCCTTTGAGGCAAAATGTGATTTGGGATGTTGGGCTGTATGAATAAAACAGAATTGAAATTGAATTGAATTTAAAGCTGCATTTTTCAATATTTTGATATTAACAATGGATCATGGATGTGTAATGTGAAAGTTGTCACTCGCAGGGACGAACCTACAGAGAATTATCACTAACTGTTTGGGCGGCTTTCAGCTCGTTGTGCTGGTTCTACGGCTCACGACCCAACTGTTGTGGTTCAGTCTCACAGCTCACCGCCAACATGGTTTCCACTGTGCGCCACCTGCCCAGCACCAAACAGCAGACAGACGCAGGTAGCGTCTAGCTGGTGGAGCACTTCGCAGCTGAGGAGCCAGATGGAGACCAGCGCTGTCTGCTGGACGAACATAAAGAGGCAACTGCTTGCTACCGTGTCCACAATGTCAACTTTATGAGGAGATAATATGTCAATGTTATGTTTACAGCCTGTCATGCTGCCTCCAAGTGGCCAAAAAAATCAATTACGACTGCTTTAACCAATTAAATATATATTGACTCTCAAGATATTTGAGACCCCTTCAGGTCGGTGGCGAGCTCCTGCCTCAAGTGGAGGAGTTTAAGTATCTTGGGGTCTTGTTCACGAGTGAGGGAAGGACGGAGCGGGAGGTCGACAGGCGGAACGCTGCATCCTCTGCAGTGATGCGGTCGATGTACGGGTCTGTCGTGGTGAAGAAGGAGCTGAGCTGCAAGGAGAAGCTCCTCAGGGGAAGACCTAGGACACGCTGGAGGGACTGTGTCTCTCGGTATTCCCCGAGAAGAGCTGGAGGAAGTGTCTGTGGTGAGGGAAGTCTGGGCGTCTCTGCTCAGACTGCTGCCCCCGCGACCCGGCCCCGGATAAGAGGGAGAACATGGATGGATGGATGGATGGATGGATGGATGGATGGACTCTCAAGATATTTTTGCCCTGCCAGCGGTGGGCTTGGTATTGAATGTCAATACATAGGGTTTCTTGCCTGAAACAAAGTGCTCCTCTGCTACCAGCAGAAGAAATTCTGCTCAGTAGCTGACAATAATTCATCAATACCCACATCGTACATTCGCTTTGCAGAAACTGGTCAGAGCAGCATGTTGCAGTGATGGGAAAATAGGAAAAGCTTTGGTGTTTTTACAAGTTGAGACAAGCAGTCACAGTCAGGTGCTGATGTGTGAGAAAAACAAGAATTTGTCTGAACACAAGCAGCCATTAGGTGCCCAGTGGAGTTTCAGTCAAGGCTTTCTTACGAAGACACAGTGTGTGTGCGCCTCAGGTCTAACCAACATGATGAACGCGTTGCTTTCCTCAAAGGAATGTTTGCCAGAATGCACCATATGCTTTGTGAAATTGGTGATTAACGGCTCTCTATTTCTTTGGTATTTTGAAAATCAGCCGCCCAAATGTGCCTTATTGTCATTTCTGCGAGTGCATCGGGTTTTGCCGTGTCTCCTCTCGGCTGCTGCAACGGCGCCATTTCTTCATAGTGACCAGAGCATTCTGAATCGGACGCGATGTAATCGGCCCTTGGCTGAGACATCTGGCCCGCTGGGTGTTACGCTCAAAGGGGGCTCTCTCTCTTGTTTGCGTGTCGGCTACCAGCAACCCACCTAACAACCTGAGAGCAGCCCTTTACAGAAGGACTCCTCGGGCAGTGTAAGAGCTTAGAGACAGCATGATGGCTATTAGAATTACAGCGTAACGCAACATACACTGTAACAATGTAGGAGGCTGGAATCTATATGGCACAATCACACACGCGATATTAAAGGTGTAATTTTCTTGTTCCTCAGATATTCGAATTTAAAAAGCAGATTATGGCTCACATGGCTCTGCATTGCAAACGGAATGTACCATAATGTCAGCGTACACTTCAGGTAAACAGGTACAATATAGCTAGATAGACAGATACTATAGCGTGGCCCTAACAGAGAGATTGTACCTTGCTTGGCATGAAGCCAAAGCAATCCCACTGTCAGGACAAACACATTTTGGCACTAGAGACACAATAGGGTTGCCAAAAACACCAGCCAAATCGCCCCGAATAAATATATAAAAAAATGAAATCATGTGAAAGATTGCAGTGAAAATGTGCGCGGTGAGCTCCGCCGGGAGGTTCTTTTGTATTGCGCTGCATTCAGGGGGCCTGTGTTCTGGGAGGGCTGTCCCTTTGCAGGAACATAGTATTTGGCAGCAGCAGGGAGACATTTGGGCCCGTTTCTGCACAGAGCTTTCCGAGCTCAGCAGTGTGCTATCAGTCACGAACAGGCTCACGACGACTGTCAGCTCCCTCTTAAGACAATTCCACTCGTGAGCGCTGCTTATCAGCCTCACTACCCGCCGCCTGCGGCGCGGCGGCTTTTATCACAGACACATCGAACTTGAAACTACTCGTGTTTTTGTGTTCTTCACTTTCTGGTGTCTCCAGCAGGGAATGCCTTAAATATACAGTGTGTTTTTAGTAACGTATGGAACGAATACCGGCCTTTTTAACATGAAAACTGTTGTCTGGTGCAGTCACTTACGGTCTCATTTAGCTGAATACATATTTACTGTATAAATAATCAGTACGACACAGATGTATATATCAGTGAAGTGGATTGTATTTTATTCAGGTAAGGTTTTTTTGGCTGCTTGTGTCCCAGTATCCATTTCAAATTTTACATTTGAGACTGATTTATCAAAATAACGCCTACAGTGTCCATCGTGGTCCCTGCAACAATGATTTACCAGTGGCCCTGAGCTCGCCGGTGCATTTTAGATAAGCACATATATACAGTGGGTAAATGAAAACACCGGGCGCCACAAAAATGTTTGTACACAAATGGTTAATATTAATTAGAAACCAGTGCAAACGACCAGCACAAAGGACACACGGCATCTCAAGTCCTAATAGTGTAGAAAGCAGGTGAGTTACTGATGCTGCGACGGCGTAACGCGCGTGGACGTTAAAATGCATCACGATGGAAGAATACCTTTCGTCTCACGTTTGCACTGTAACACACCTTCTGATTGATATCAGTTTTGAAACGCTCGTGTTGGGGAACCAGATGGAGACGTGAGAACGCCCTCGCTGTTTTGACACAGAGATGTCTTTTTGCTGTATTGTAGGCTAAGAATATTTCTTTTGATGCTGCGCTGGCCAATAAGCTGAGATAAGAGAGCAGAGTGACCGTTCATCCTTGTCCACGGGGTATTAAAACACAGCTTTCTCCTGGCAGCTCACAAACAACATCCCCTGTGTCATAAATTCACTTGCTCCTTTTGTTCCATATCTTTCAGAATTTATAGCTGAAATAAACTTGAACTGTGGCCATGAAAATGCTTATATCCCTGCCGGTTCCATGGCTAACTGTTTGCTGCATTGCCAGCCATAAATCAGGCAGTGGTGAGCCTGTCTTGGCCAAAGCCTTTTCAGATCCATTTAGCACTGATAAGGCCTGCTGTTTTCCAGCGGGCCTCCAGGGGCCACAGCCAGATCCCTTCATGAATAAGCAGACCTGCTCCGTCCTCCAGCTGAAGCCCTCAGCTGGGTGCTGCGCGCCGGGAGAACACTGCAGGATATTAAAGTGCTGACATGAAAGATGAGGGAGAAAACCTGTTTGTTACGATACGAAGAGAGCCTGAGACTTCCATCATGTGGGGGGAAAACGTTATGTCCTTACTCATGTACATCAGCTGCAGTTAACCAGAGATAAGGGATGTAAACCATCTATCTTACAGTCCGTGACTCAAATAGATATGGTGTTATGCTCATTGACGGCTGGATGGAAAAACAGCCACTAATACCCCTTTTTCCACCAGAATGAACCGGGTGCTGGTCCAGAGCCAGTGCTAGAGCCAGTTCGGAGTCGGTTCGACTGACGAGCCTTCTAAGAACCCGTTTGTGTTTCCATGGCTACAGAGCAGCACAGAGCCAGGACTCACGTGACCGTATACGTCACATCTTTCCCGGTAACGCTAGCGCAGCAGCGCCAAACACAAACACCGTCAACAATCATGGACGTTGCGTTGCTATTGATGTTCGCCGTAGTTTGTACAGACGGAGATTACGAGCGAGAGTAACGGTACGTACAGAACATTTATTTTTAACTATGTCAACACGTCAGCTTTAGCCTCGGCATGTTGCTACCCTCCTAGCATCAACTCTGCTGAGAAACCATCACATTGCAGTTAAATAAAAATGTAAGAAGCAGAAGTGAAAACTGTTCGTCTTGTCGGTCACGGTAACCCCGCCCCCAGCCGCCGCAGTAAGCGGTGCTTACTTCTAGCCCAGCAACGAGTTGGTGCTACTGAAGAACCACTTTTCCTGGCTCCGAGCTGCTGCTTTGTGTGTGGAAACACAAAGAACCGATTAGAAACTGGGCTCTGGCTCCGAACCAGCACCAGCTCCGCCTTGGGGGAAAAGGGGTACCAGAGTTTTGCAGGTGGTGGTAAGAATGAGGGTGACAAGTCCCACTGCCAGAGCGAGAATGCATTCCAAGCGAGCATTGCAACAAGCGTGGCTGAGACGGATGCAGCTGTACAGGTTGTTGTTTGTCAGTTCACACAAATAAGACCTCTTAATCAGCATTTTTCTGTAATCTATATGACAAATGTTAAATGAACTGCTTCTGGCGACGGCTACCACAGCTTCTGTGTCCACTGAAAGTTACGTAAACGGGACAAATACTTCCGATTGGTTCGGGCAAAATGCCCAACCCGTCAAATGCCGACGGGTTGACATGCCCTTTGGCGTTTCCTACAGACGCACAACGTGCCCTGTAGAGTGTGAATGAGAACATAGTGGCACTCATGAGTCATGAAAAGGTCCCACAAGTTCTTTATATTGCATTAAAGGCCATAATAACAATTTTGCTACGAGCCAGCTGTACCACATAATAACAAGGCGTCACAATGCCTGCCATCAATTTTCCACTAAAAGCCCTCTTATGCACTAATCAAATCCAATAGCCTCTACTTTGCCGCTCTTTCTATCGTTCTTTAAATAAATTTAAATCAAATTTTATACGTGATGCCAACATTTAAAGTCACTCTCCTGGCTCCGTAGGTGCCCTTTGAACTGCTGAACCCCCAAAACCTGCCGATGGGTTAGAAGTGCATGTTTTAATGACAACGTCGCCAGAATGACACCGTTTATCATAGCCAGAAGCTGTAAAAACCGAAATGATCATCGGATTTTCAAGTCTGCGACGGTCCTCGAACCAAGCATCTGTTGCGAACGCTTTTTGAAATTGTGATATTTCATCAAAATCCATTTATTCAATTAACGCTTCGCCAAAATAAACCGTTTGCCCTAAGCAGGTCCTGTCCAAAAACAGAGAAGCCACCTGGGAAGCTTTGAATCAGTCGGCTAACAGCAACAGTCACGTGACAACAATTGAGCCAATTAGACTGAAGGGCAGGCTGCGTTTCGGCCGGTTCACACGGACAGATAGAGGAGAGGACATGGAGGGCAAGGATTCATGCAACGATTTCTGAGTATATATCAGAATCAGGTTTATTGGCCATATATACATAAATATACAGTATATATCCCCCCCCCCCAGGGATGGTAACACTTGTGGGCACTTGGAAAAATGATGTATATCTAGATTCCATTATTTTTTTGTTAGAGGGAGGCACCATAAAAGTCCTATAAAAGACTCTCCATACACTTGTCTTTGCAGCTTCCATGTTGCTGCCGCTGGCTGTGTACTACACCGTCATAAATATCAATCCTTATTACATAACAAGTCACTGAAGATGGATTGTGTCCCTGTGAGTGACTGGGTAATGCTTTACTTGAACAATTGCTCAAGAGGCAAAATGAGGCATCTAATGCAGCTAATGAGATCAATGGTCGAGCACTAGAGCCCAGCATGATACGTTGCATTACACTTTTCATGCTTTCTGATGTCAGCTGTAGAGCTCATAGTAGGAGTCCCTACACACTACAAAGAACGGTCAGAGCTACAGAGGCCAAGATACCCTGATGTTTAGTCCCTAGTGGTCTAGCTCCAAAAATACTGGAGACGGCACTTCCTATAATGCAACTCAATAACGGATTTTGGTGATAGAAACCCCCTGTCTGGTAAACGCTCACATCATTTAAACTCCATGGCTGCAATTTTTTAAATGCAATTTTTTCTTTTGCTCACAACTTTGAAAGCTACGCCTATCAGCCATAGTTCCATTGTACTCACAAACCTGATTTGTGAGGTCAGGGAATGCAGCAACATCGCTACAAGGTCATTAATAACCATAAAGTTCAGTACCGTTGTTATGCTGACAACACCCGGTAATATGTCCCGTTACAATCCACCAATCACAGCAGCCTAACCCAACTTACAGTCTGCCTCGCTGATATCAATTACTGGATTTCTCAAAACTTCCTCAAACCTAATGAGGACAAAACGGAAATGATTTACTGTGCCATACCCAAATCTTTCCGTCAGATAGTCTGCAATCTTGGCGCCCTATCGCATATCATCAAGACAACTGCAAGACGTGTGGGTGTTTTATCTGATTTGAAGTAAGGAAGGTTGTTCAGTCATGTTTCTTTGAACTTGACTTAAGTCCTTCCGATCCTGAGGACTTACACAGGGTTGTCCATGGCTTTATTTTTTCCCCATCTAGATTTCTGTAACGCCTTCTACACTGGTATTACTCAGGCATTCCGCCACCGCCTTCAATTGGTTCAAAATGCTGCTGCTAGCATTATCACCGGTTTAAGAAAACAAGATCATATAACTCCAATTACATCGATTTTAAAATTTTGTTGTTGACCTTCAAGGCTTTACATGAGCATGCCCCTGATTATATCAAAGGTCTACTAACACGTATAAGCCTCGGTGCCCTCTTAGAGCTGCTGAGAGCGTCTTTCTGGTCGTTCCCAGAGCCCGACTGGCGACTAAGGGCTATCAGGCTTTTGCAGTACGGAATGACCCAAACTCTGGAATGACTTACCAGCTGAAATTAGGTTTGCTAAATCTATCCCTGCTTTTAAATCTCTTCTTAAAGCATTTTTAAAGAAGCTCTCTGTGTGAATTTTATTTCATTTATTTATATTTTATTATTATAGTTTATTGTGCTTTATCTTTTTGTGAAGCACTTTGTAACATTGTTAAGAAAAGTGCTATATAAAGTATAAGAGTTTGTTATTTTTTATTACTATTACAAAGTCAGACAGGGCTAGAAACATGAGTAGTCCGATGATCATAGCACCAGGTTCACCAAACTCTTCTGGAATAGAAAACGAAGGCCAACTGCCGTTGCAAACATCCATCCCAGTTTATCATAAATGTAGTATTAGAAGGAACCCATTCATTCCAATGAAAGTAGTTTACCCAGTGCATCTGAGATGTTTTCATTTGGGGAGTCATGGGTCTGTTTAGGATTTTGGATCAGTGGAAAACCTACTTGTGTTTGTTGGAATATATATTAATGTTTTAACGGATCTAAAACGATTCTGAGAATGAATGCACAAGATTAATTAGACCCAATCCAAAGCACAGTTGACCTGAACAGACCCAGATAGAGAGCACCGGTACACTGGCAGCAGCATGGGTCCGAGCTGATAGGTTCCACTCAAATCCTCTCCGGTACACTTATTGATACACAGACCCGAGATCTGCCGCAAACAGGTAGAACCTATGCCCACTTCATATGTGCCTTATGATGTGGCACCATGGTGACGGTGGTGCATGCAGATGTGGCGGCCAGTAACTTGTTGTTTTTTTGCCTTTATTGCTGAAGCACGTGTTCTAAGACAGAAATCTACTCATTGGTATTGGAAAAGGAAGCGCAGGAATTGGATTAAACTGGGACGAACACTGGCCACGGCATCTTGACCACCCAGCAAGATTTCAGACGGACCAAGCACCGCCACGCGGGTCTGATTGAGTTGACTCCGACAATCTGGCTCTGTTGAGGCCTTTAAATCCAAACTTAAAACTCATCTTTTTGACTTAACTTTCAGCTAGTTATTCCTTGATTACTTCATTTCCTGTACCGTCACCCTTATCCTTCTGGCGGGTCGGTCTCTGTCCCAATTTATCACCCACCATGGGGTGATCGAGATGTTATGGCTTCACTTTTGGGGAGCTGTCATGTCGTCCATCTTTATATACAGTCAATGGTTGCAACCAGCTGTTATTACACATACACACAATAACCAAAGGTAACTGCTCTTTAAAGGTACAATAGCATTTATTTAACCTTAGCACTGATCAATAATCAATAACTTCAGCCAATCATCTACTCTGAACGCAATAAGCATACAACATTTAGTAAGGGGTGATGATCATGCGCAGATCCAAAATGGCGGACAGGCCTGAAAAACTCAAAGGGGAAGAGCCAAAATGGAGGACGCGCTCCATTTGTCCTCAAGATGGCGTGGAGCGTTGCTGGTGATGCTACCAGCTACCTGGGTTGTTTGCGATGTAAGACACCATAGCTGCCTCTTTATGATACAGGAACCCAGCAGTGAACTTCCATCCAACAGCCGTCTTAATGGACCTTGGTCTCACAAAGCACAATTGTTAGCGTTCACAGCGGCTAAAGCTAACACAGATCCAAGGGGGTGGTACCGACACAAAAATGGAATGTGTTTAGCACAATTACAAAAGTTGTGCTAAGTTAATTGGTGTGAGTCAAGAGGATGCAGAGGACAGGGTTAGATGGAGGCACATGATTCGCTGTGGCGACCCCTGAAAGGGAGCAGCCCAAAGGAAAAGAAGAAGGATAAAAATAATACACAGTTATAAACCTTAAACCTGCCCAGACACACATTACACATGACTTGAGATTGTTTCTTGGCAGCGTTTTGAGGAGTTTAGGCCGTTTTTGATTTATGGAAGTCTCCTCCGGCTCGAAACCGGACGCCAGCCGGCGCACCGTTCGCTAACGGCTTCAACGGCAAACCTGTTCCTCCGGGCGGCAGCGGAGGGAAGCAAGCAGTCGACTTTTAGTGGGGGAGAGAGCGGGGCTCAGTCAGCTCCCTGAAGAACATGGTAACCTCAATCCTCCTTCTGCAGGTAAGAGATTGTTATGTGGGATGAATTAAAGGGATCCCACTGTGTGTTCAGCAAACACAAAGGTCTGTCATCCGTCCCGCGAGGTAAGGCTTCACCTAGGGCGTTAGTTCACCGAAGGTACCCCGAGGAAAGAAGGGGTTTGACCGGTGTGCTGTGAGTTTATCGGCGTGCTCCAGTGACCGCCCGTCCACCAGGATTCCAGGGTGTGGATTCAAACATAAATCTGGCACACAGGTGTGATTTGTTGTTTTTCTCGTTCTGCGAGTCCAGGCTTGTTGTTCCACACACAGGCTTTGTTCTTTGAGGCCCAACACTGTAACCCTCTGTCTGTTTGTGTCCCACAGCTCCAGATTCAGCCCCCCCTCTTGTCGCCCTCTCTCCCTCTGTGTGGGTCTGTCTCCCCTCCCCTACCTGTGTGAACGATGTGCTAGAGTGTCCTCTTCCAGGTTCCAGGGTGGAGAGGAGGCCGTGTGGCTCAGGTCCTATCGGTGTGGTGGCCCCTGAGAGCTGCGCAACATCCTCCTGCATCCATATTCTTCATATGTGTATAATTTTGTCATCATAATTGTCCATTCTGAAATTTTATATTGTATCATACACCAAAAAACTTATTTTGGTCGTTTAAAGGACATGGTGGTAGTTACAGTCGTAGTTTCTAGTTCAACTTTGATCTAATATTCTTACAGTAGTGCCAGAGGGGTATGCAGCTACAATTTTGAGTGAGCCAGACATCATTATCTCTATTATGGCTGTAAGTAACAAATAATATAACTACTGTAACAACTGTGCATACCTGCTCTCTCAGCGCGCTCACGGCGCCTACTCTAACCTGTTAGTTCTGTAAAATGTTAAAAAAGAAAAAATGTCATACCATGGCTTTGGCGCCCCTATGCGCCGCATATAGAGCATACCCTCGTTTTGCGCCACTGTGCACACACACTTTTCACTTTTTTCTTCCAAATGAACTGTTTGTGGAAGCAGCGTCGGCCCGCACCCGTCTGATTTGAAATGACAGCCAAAACTACACAATGCAAACTCCAGTTGTACTGAACCAGAAACACCCTCTTACCAACACATACCAGTCGTTTAGTGGAATTTTACCTCTGATCGGATGGCGCCTCCTCCCCAACCACAGTCTGTGAATTCTGACAGGATATTAGGGATGGAACGGTTACCGGTTTCACAGAATCCAGCGTCGAATTGGTTGCAAAAGTGTTCTAACAGGAGAAACACTGTAGACTCCGATATAAGACTCCTCTGTATTTATGTCAGTTGTTGGGCTCATTGCGATCACTATCACTGTCTTCTTAAGTCTCATGTGTATTTATGTGCATTCTGCGTGGGGTCATTGCTTGTACTCCAAATGCAACAAGGAAGACAGTGTGTGTGTGAGTGAATGAGTGAGAGGATAATAATAATAATAATAATAATGTAACAACACCAATAACTCCTTCAGTGTGTGTATCAGTGCTTTTTGAACATTTTCAGCACATTCTAACAAATACCGTGATAATACTGATCACCGTGATCATTCTGGTTGCTAGAATCGTGATATGACATTTTCATACCGTTTCATCGCTACGTGACATACTGTATATTATTCATTCATGTGGTTTTCACGTCCCACGGCGACCCGCTTTCAGACCCGACCCGCAACATTCTAGGTGCACGGTGAAAAACAGATGTTTGTTCGGCATGAAAAGATATAAACCCGCGTCATTTAAGTAAAACATGACCCCTTTCCCAAATCAAGAGCGACAGTGCAGGACTGCCTACGTGAGCCAGCATTTTTCATAAGAAAACATGAAACATTTTGTGGAATTAGACTTCTAATTTAGATATCAAGGCTCAACGGCATTTCACCAAAAATAGGAAACATTATGTAAATGCATTTTCCTGTTGTGTTTCCGCGAGGGCAGAGCTCTGACTCGCTGTTAGCCGCTGGGGGGCCATGTTTGCTTGTCAGAAGCACTTGTGTTCCTGCAGCGTGCTAGCACACAGCTACAGCAGCAGGACGGCGGTTGGACTGCAGCCCTGATTTGGAACAACTCGAGGACGCAGCCACACAGCCAAGTGCACATAACTGGCAGCCTGTTGTGACGGATATTCATTAAAATTGTAAATACAATGTCTGTTACGACGCTCAGAAAAATGTGGAAGCAAATTCCAACCAGAAAGGCGAGTAAATGATAATGGCACAGCACGCACGGCAGTCATTATATTTACTGTATAATTTCAGCTTGTGCAAAACGTCCTTCTGTCTGTCCAACACAGACACTTGCTTTGGAGCAAGACCACTGGCCGGACTGTCATGATATTAGCAGCGCACGTTCAGCATGTAGCGCCACCGTGAGGTCAAGCAATATCTAGACCTAATGGACGGCTCGGCGATATTGACCTAAAACGATATCATGATGCTGCAGGGTATTTTTGATACAAAGATACTATCTTAAAATACACATTACTTCTTTGACCCTGTCAACAGCAGCAAAATCAAGGGCCACTTACTCACTATTTCCGCCTCTCTTTGTCTTTGCCCAGTTGTCATGGAGATACGCGGGTGCAGTATCATTACACGCTATGAAATGAAGGTATCTATGGAACATACAACGATGAAGAACATGAGCAATGGCTGAAAGCTGCAGAGGACGCTCCTGCATGAACCTCGAGTTAAGATTATTTTGTCAAATGAATATTTTGTCTCACTGCTCCCATAACATGCTGCTGTGCGTAGCCACGACATAAATCCGTCAACATATTCTCAATATCATGACACGTTTACTGGCATGCTGAAAACGATGTTGGTATTATTATGAACAATGCAATACGGCACGGCACTACTTCACAGTTACTGAGCACATTCACACCCAAGGGGATACGCCACCACAGATAAGGCCTGAAGAAAATCAAACTTGTCACTGACAAAGCAACTCCAAATCAAGCTTTCAACCGTATCACACGGTCTTCATCAGCTGATAGATTTTGCTTAGTTGTGCACCCGTCTTTTATTACTGCCTATCCTTTATTTGTTGGCGCATTACAGATTTGATCTGAAAGCGTATGGTACTGTAAAGACAGGACTTGCCAGCCTAATTAATATGAGGACTTTAAACCTGTGGTCTGTGGACAGGCAAATATCTAGATTGAATGATATGTTCCATTGAGAAAGCGTTGCTGGGTTAGTATGAAGATGTCTCTTTTTAACTTGCAAGCTCAGCAGCTTTTCTCATCTGTGTTGGCTGAGAAGTGAAGCGTCCCAAGGTAAAGCTTTGTTCCACCCGATACCCCAGCCTCTGGGGGCTGCTAGATTTGAAGTGTTGATGAGATTAAATATGTGTGTTGGTTTAGCAGTTCATCCGCAACCTGGACTTCTTCAAATCTGAAACACTACTGTCAACCTATGAATGACTGCTAGCTTTTATTTCAGGAGATGTGAACCCCGGAGACTTATAATGGGGGAAGTCAATGAGGTAAATGAATCAGGTGAAAATAGGCAGACAATTGCTTTTTATAAAAGCAGCGTGACTTCCTGTCACTTCAATTACACACAAACACCATCACAGAAAGGACAACAGCATGTTTTAACCAGCAAAACCAGATCTATCTAAGAACAGCTCAGACTTCATACTGAATGTACGTAAAGTAAGCAAACAGATTTACACCGATTGTGTGTGAAGTTCATTCTTGACCTTGGTGACAATATGTGTGGCAAAATAGTCCCAACTAGAGCTGAAGGAACTCGACGGGACCCGACGGGCGGGCCTCTGGCGATTATGTTTTGGTTGCACCGGCAAAGCGTGCACACAGTGCAACACCCGCGGGAACATGCATGTCATCACGGGCTCAACCTCTTTTAGTTCCTAGTTACTCTAACGTCTAATCTCTAACGGTTTTGTTTCTCAGATACACATGAAGCGCCGTTTATATTAATTCCTAAAGTTTTCATTTTGCTGTTTTCAGACCATTTTAAGCCATCAGGATTAAAACCTGTTGCTCATTTCCCTATGACAAACAAATACATCTGAACACGACTGATTTCACAGCCAAACGGGTGTGACTGGACAGTTGTGTAGTGGGGCACAAACATCAGATGTTTGTGTTACAGGAATCTAATCCCATCCAGAGCCCAACCCTTCCCTTTAAAATATAATTTCTTTTTTTTTCGGTGTTAAAAAGTCATGACGTTACACACTCCGATACAGTAGGTGGCGGCATACACCTTTAAAGTTGGTTTGTAGCCCGCAGGTAAACTCAAAGAAGAAGAAAGCGTGCACACATTTGAATAATGTCGGGCTGTAAACAGGTTTGGGCTTTTAAAAAGCTGTCAGTCAAAATGTACTTGTCGGGCTCGGGCCAAATTCTGTCGGGCTCGGTCCTTGTCGGGCCGAAATTTTAAGGCCCGATTACAGCTCTAGTCCCAACTTCACTATTGAGTATTGAGTATTGAGTTGAGTATGCGTATACATCTGCATTGGCGCAACACAGTCTCACGAGCAGTTCGTGAAATAGTCACGAAATTGAACCTGCACATGGACATGAATCTTCCATTTTTTTCCCCGTGACACTCAGCACGACTTTGAAACGACTGCCTTCAATTGGAAGTCTCTATCGGGGCCACAACGCGGTTTTTATTTTTTTCTGGTCAAGTTGACGATAACAAATATGCAACGTCCGGCTAAACCTTCAAAATAAAGCTTGCTGAGAAACGTTTCAGTTTCAGTTTAAGCACCAAAACGACTTGGTTAGGTTTAGAAGGAACAAACAACCAGCACTGACCATTTGTTTCACGCAGGAATCAAACTCCTGCGTTTGACCAGCCCACGCACCCCAACCTCCTACCTGCATGGACATGTCGCGCTATAAGCTATGCTCGTCCTTATTAGTTTGAAAGACATGCTGCGTGTCGTAATAAAAATTGAAAATTCCATGTACACGAAGCGTTCGTGAATATTTCACGGACCGCAACCAAAGACCTAGACCAAAAGCTCTCCCGTCCACCGGGAAGAGGTCGAAGGTCATCGAGCAGGAGTCAGGGGGACAAGCGGAGAAAGACCGTTGAGGACATTCCCATCCGACACCAGAGGCCATCTTTGTACAGGGACAGAGGTGAGTGTCTGCCCCCACATACGACCACCCTTTGACATGTGACTGACAGTAAGCCAGCTCTATTCACTGAAGAAGACCATGAGATGCACACGAAAAGTGTGGAAATTGGAACTTGAGAAATTGGAATGCTTATTGTAGATCTAAGCAATGCTACACTGGTTGTCTGCGAGAACGCCATGAGGGGAATTTAATAGAATGAGACACTGTGTTTAGATTCCACACACACACGTTCTTCATTTTAACAGAGCGCTTAATTGTCAAGGCATTCAGAAAACAATGCTAGTAAATATTGGCTTTTCATTCTTATATCTAATGGACTGCATAGCCCTAACACAGTGACAGCCTTGAACTGATGATGCGGAGAGGTTTTACATTCCGAGAGCATCCCGGGGCGCGTCCAGGTCACGGTTCCAACACTGGAATCTATTCATCCATGACATCCAGCAGTGGACGGGAGGCTTCGCAGAGGAGACACAGGCAAGAAGGTGGGGGTTCTTCCAGTAATCCGCTCTAAACTTTACACCTCGTTTCATTCAGTGATTTCAAATATCAGGACATTTAGGCTTTAATCAACTGCAAAGTGTATCTGGCATCAGGCCGCAGCTCGGCTATCAGCATTCTGCTGTTAAGTCCTATTAAGTGATGCACTGCAGTAAATAGCAGGGCTTATAAATCTGACAGAGGAATATCAAACATGTGAACATCACTGTACAAAGGCAGCTGAACAGTAACCGTAACATGGTCACACACTGCTGGAAGCTTGAGTCAGCAACTGCAAAGTCATGAATCTACACTTTGTCTTTTCTAAAACTCAACATTTACTCTGTTCTGTGTGTGTGTGTGTGTGTGTGTGGAATAACTCAAATTAGTAAAAAAAAATAAAAAAAATCCCGCCTTGGAACAAAACCTTACCAGGGCTCCAGCAGCTGAAGGTGGTGGGCGTCTTCACATTGTTGTTTCCAAAAGTTAAAGAGGTTCGGTTTGCCATCACAAGAGACAGATAAACTCTGCAAGTCCAAGCGGTTTGAATGCCTTTTTGGCTGGAAATGACTAAATATGAATGATCAAAGTAGTTTCCAGTTCATTTTCTGTTGACTGAGTACTCGAGTCGCTGGTGCAGCTCTAAATCTTCCTCTGCAGCGTGCGGCGCGCTCCATTTGTCTTTTCCAAAAAACGACTGCAGCATCATTGTTTATTTAATATTTAAAGTCCGTTTTGATTTCTTTCGAACAGACACTTCAACCCAACTTTACCCCACTGGGTTTCCAATGCTTGCAAAGCCAGCCTCCATTTTGTAAAGTTTTTTTTTTTTGTAATCATGCAATATGGCCAAACGAGCTATGACAGCACAGTTCTGTCAATGGCCTTCTCACTTTCTATCGTAGACACTTCAAACCAGCTTTGTCTTAATCTGGGCCTCATCCCGTTATATTCACAACCGCCTGTTGTTTAAGAAACTTGATGCGATATGGCCCAGTGAGCTTTTCTGACATGTATTTTCCCCGCTGTTGTAGCCCCTCCCATTCTTATTTCTGCTTTTCGTTTCCACAGGAGAAGGTTCAAATGTGTTTACTTGGTACAGCACTGATGCCTCTCTGCTGCTGAACAGCCCCTCAGCAGGTTGTGTCCCACCCAAACACACCGTCTCAACCAAAAATACATTACATTATGCAAGCAGGACACTACCAATGCCTGCAGAGGCCAAATGCCCAGCGTCGCAGAGATCATTTGTGATAGCAGCCCCGGTGCTGTGTCACAGCGGGGACATCACAGGTCCGTCAGTGCTGATAGGATCTTGCCCTCACTCTGAGGTGAGCCGAAACGACCCACCTGCCAGCACGCTTTGGCTGCGAAAGAGCAATAGCAAACGGTTCCACAGTGGGAATGAAAGGAGGCGAGCTGGACTGTTCTGTAGATAGGCCAATCAGCCCCGGAACAACACAGCAACAGGCAGGAGACAAAGGGAACGACGGCAGACCCAACCGAACGCGCCTGGTTCTTAAGGTTCTGAGACAGGAAACGCTCCGGAGCCTGCTCCCCGCTCTGCAGACAGCCAGCCTGTTCACCCCGAAACTAAAGGATCTGAGTCGTGAGAGTGGATGCATTTGGTTCGACAATACAAGTAGTAAACGCATCATGCATCTTTTTTAAACCTTTTTTTATTCAGGGGATTATCGCTGAGAGCGAAGCCCTCCTGTTCACACTGGAAGCAACGCGGTGCAATCGCAGCATGATCTGGGGGCCACCGAGCAGCTCCTGTGGAGCGGTTGGGGGGGAGAAGGGCCTTGCTCCAGGGCACCTCGTGGTGGCGGCAATAAGGGAGGGGCCAAAACGTGTTCTGCCAGTGCTGTGATCAGACCAGCGGCAGCCTGCTTTGGCCCAGCACTGCCAGTGTGGTCTTTTGCATCCACGTTCTCTATTAAGGCTGCAACTGCTGATTATTGGAATGATCAGTTCATCGCTGGATCATTCCTTCGAGCGGGCGATTGATTGCTGAGTTTATATAATGTCAGAAAACAATGAAAATGCCGATCGCAACAATTTGCAACAATCCAAACCATCGCTGTCACAATGATACGAAACAGAGACATCTGAGGAGCTAGAAACCACAGAATGGTTTGCTTGACTTGAACAAGGAATCGATTACCAAAATCATTCAGAATCATTCCCCCTACCCACATCTACCTATTGGGGGTCTCAAGAGACTTCATTTGCATAACAAATTCGACACATTCTGTCTGTAGTTGTTTGGCAGAAGAAGCCACCCATAAACAACCCAAGCGTATGCTGCAGACAGCTGAGATGGGATGATAGCAGGGAGCGGCTTTCTGTGTTGCTACAAAACATCTGATTAGGAAACAAGCCTTTCTTTGAAGGTGCTGCAGGAGGAAACACGCCCCGCTGTAATCGGGTGGCACTGTGAAAACTACTGTGGCGCCAGATAAATAAAAAGCATCTGTTCTCCTTCACGTTTACAAGAGAAAGGGACGAAACCCGGCTGTTCCGGACTTTGGCTGCGCGCGTGCAGCCCTGAGATGCCACGAACGGTGACGTGCGATGACCCGAGGTTCAGGCCCAAGAAGGGGTCCCGAGAGCACACGGGCCCTTCAGGAGTTCCTTCAACACTGCAGGTTTCGAGCCTCACAAGCCACACAACGTATCACAAGCTCAGGTTTTGCTATTTTAGTCTGAAAATGATCCACTGGGAATTGTTTGACGCCAGAGGAGTCAGCAGAGCGTTAAAGTGAAATATCCATGTAAGCAGATATTTCAGCAAACTGCTGTAGACATAACAGCCTGTTTCTCACCTAAGACTCCTCCAGAAACGGGTGCTGATGAACAGTTCAGGAATTTGACAACATCTCCAGAGCAGCCGGCAGGTTTTGGGGGTTTTTTTGATACAAAAGTGAAAGAGGGAGAAGTGCTGGGCCTTGGGAGACTGCAACCCGCGTGAAATGCTCTGTATCAATCTCATCTCATCGTGTGCATTACAGAGCTGGAGTCAGGACGTGCTTTAGCCTAGCTTAGCATACCAACTGGAAGCAGGGGGAAACAGCTAGCCTGGCTCTGTCCAGAGTTTCGAAACCCACCGACAAACACCTCTGAAGCTCGCTGATTCATGCGTTGTACCCAGTTTGTTTGATGTGTACATGCAGAAACGGCGGCATGTGGTTTTAGTGGGCGTTAAATGCTGGAAGCATTTCTTGCAGCGCCCGGAGTGTTGTTGCCGAGCGTTTGGCGTCATTGCACGTGTACAGAGACAAAGGCCAAACTCTGTACGCTGCACACAAATGCACGGCGGATGGATAAACTGTTGTCCCAGCACATGGCTCCCTTGAAACACGTGTAGGGTTTAAACCTTGAACAGAGCCAGGCTCGTCTTATTGCTAAGCCACGTCCCGACTCCAGCTCTGAACTTCACACTGGCATGAGACTGATTCAAGCTCCTCATCTCACTCGGACAGACAGCAAATACGGTCGTTCATTCCTTTCAAAGCTCAACAAAGGGTCCAGCATGTTAGAGCCCGACTGAGACATCTGCAGGCTGACATTAACGTCATCACAGATATACCGCTATCCGTGTGTCTGTTGGCCGATGCGGTGTACAAAACAGCAAAAAAAGTTTTACTGGTAAGAGTCATTTTCTCCCGCTTGTTCCCGTTGGGGGTCGCGGGTGACTGGAGCCTATCCCAGTGGCTTTGGGCCTTAGGCGGGGTACACCCTGGACAGGGGCCAACTCGTCGCAGGTTACTGGTGACATATATATGTCTATATATAGACATTTGACTTGAATTCCTCTCAAATTGTCATTCACTCTGCAGATTATATGTTGTGGCCCTAGATGACGTCTTCAGTTGTCTTGGTTTGTCCCACCAGCATCAGTCCAAACCCAAAGACATTCAATTTATCACATAAGGCAAAGAAAAGCAGCTCATTTTCTTTAGCTCTAGGTTTTATTGTAGCCCACCTGAAATCCCATTTAGTCATCCCTTTCTGGACTCATAAATAATGTCAACGTGTTCTTTGAATGTACCGTTACCAGTTGTTCATTCTTTCGCTTTGGCTCAGTTCTTGAATGGGGATTTCTTTCTCCTTTTTTTCCAGTTTGTAGTCCACAACAGATTGGAATCACTCATTCTTTCGGGCAAATTGCACGTGTTTTGGCACTTTGCGCAAAAGAGTAAGCGCGACGTTCCACAATGCGCACAATGACCACGTGCACGTGGCTTGCTGATCAAATCCGACGCGTGCGATTGCCAGTGGAATTGCTTTCGTGGTTTGAGCCGTCACATGCAAAATGATCCATTCAATTATCAAACTCTGTCATACATATTCTGTGGCATGGGATGTTTGGGATGTCTGCCAAATGACCCGCCAGGCGACAATATATGACTTTACATGAACGAACAAAGGGGAATTTTCTGTTTGCAGTACACGTAACACTTTGCTACACAGATACATGTACTGTATGAATACAAATGTGCAGATCCTGTTTCTGTGTACTACAGTATTGTTCAGTATTGACTTTTCCCAGTAAACTTTTCCCTACTGAATCTTATCTGAATCTAAAAAGCTCAGTGTGATAGACAATAGCTTTCAGCTAGACAACACTGACACTGTAAGCAGGCAGCGTCAACAGAGATTTGTGCACAGGAAACATTTCCAGGTCCTGACTGCCATGGTGAAACAACATCTGTTGACCGGGGCGGCTCACGCGATGACAAAACAACTTTTCATTTTGACGCCGTCGGCCAATTTACTGACACAATAACTAGGTTTTGAAGCGCGAGTGAAATGTTTTGGGGGAGTCACTACCTTTGGCGGACACGCAAGAGAGTTGTGATGGCGCAGGAAACCGCTGTGACAGCTGCACATACACTTTAAAGAATGCGAAGACTGTTTCAAAGCGACTGGAGGAAAACTGCAAAAGGTAGAACAAAAAGGTCTTTGGGGACATTTCCGAAATGCACCTTTTCGCCCCAGCCGCCTGGAGGGGCGTGTCCCCCCTCTGTGTTTGATTGACAGCAGCTGGCAGGCTGTGTTCATGTATGTGCTGAAAACACCCATGCGCTGACAGTTAGGGCTGTGGTTTCACAGGCGCCTCAAGACAAGAACAAAGCCCCCTGGGGGAGCAAAATCTAACAAAACCTTGGTCATATTAACTGTTCAAACTGTACTGCCATGTTAAATATCTTTATTCAGATAAGTCTCTGTCACAACACGTTTGTTCATGTTGTGTGGTGACCTAATAAAAAAAAGAATATTGCTATCAGATTTGTATTTTTCTCCTCTTTGGATATCGGCCTCAAAGCTCCAGTAAAGTAACAGAAACGTTCTAAAAGGGCTAATTAGAAAACCAGAACGGTTCTGTGTAGAACCATGTGAGCGTGGGACTGCTTCCAGCCTGCCGGGTTCTGTAGTCCTCTACAGAGTGCCACAGTATAGCAGCCCTGCCCGCCCATGTGTGTGTTTTCAGGCTTGCTCACTCCTGAAACGGCACACGGTGGGTCGGTGTGGGGAGGGCGGCGGAGCGCGAGCAGCGATGAAGAGCCGTCAGCCCACATACAGCGGAGATAGCCGCAGCCAGAGCTTTGGATGGAACTGGGATCACGATGAAGTTTGCAGCGAGATTAAAATATATCTATCACACACACATCCGCTTCTGCAAATGGAACCTGGGAAATAAACACGCCACGTCCTCCTGGTGTAGGATTCTGAGGCCGTGGGTGGAAACGTGTGAAGCCCCCCTCCGCTCAAGAGCGGGTTTTTCCCCTAAAAGCCCAGACCTCGACGGACTCGTGCAAAGTTCGTCGCTAGTTTGGGACGTCACCAATCTGAAAGCCAGTCGCAACGCGGAGGAGGCTGAAAGCTCCAGCGCGGAGCGGCCTGGTCCGAGCAGAGAGGCTGACAGAGAGCAGGGCAGAGTCCAGCCTCTGGAGGGCCGCCGGAGCCTGGGGCTGCCTTCCGCTATCCGCTAATGTTACGTCACAAGGATGTGAACGCACTGTGACACCGTAGCAGATGTTCATGCGCTTCACAGCCGCTAACGCTGCGTCGGCCCCTGAACATTCACAAGCCAACAAGCAACAGAAATAAAAGATGCTGACTACACCTAGCGATGTGATATGAGCTTGGCGCGCGACAGACTCCCCATCTGGATCTCGCCCATGTTTCCGTCCTCGCCATGGCTGTATGTCTCTCGCCCACCGCCCTCGCTCTCACGGGTCGCCCTAACACGCAGCGGAGAGGTGGGCGGGCCATTCAGAGATCAGGAGACGTGCTTCCAGCCCCTTGTCAGCCCTTTGTACTTGCTACGCGGGATAACCACGTTGAACTAAATACCAATCATAGCAGAGTATTTTGGCATGCTTTAAAACGTGTCTGGAGGGCGACTTGAAATGAACTTTCAATTGATTTCTTTTCCGTAGCTGCACGGGGCTGTTATTTTCTATGAACTATCCTCGCGCGATGACTGCACGTTCCATGCGCAGGCCTCCGTGTTGCCGCACAGTGCACCCTATTCAGACACAATTCATGAGGACCACGGAACTATCTCTGAAATAAGAAAATACAGTGAATTTGTTTCAGAGTTATAAAATCCCTTCATAATAATGGAGAAAGGATAAAAGCCTTTTATGTCACTGTACACAAATATAGTTTTGCTCTTCAGCAAAACTACTGTTGAAAAATGGTCAAAGCTGGTTTACTACTGTGCCGGAAACAGTAACATGGATTTATTCTATTTATCGTATCGCTCCGTTCATATTAGCCACTGATATATTGGGTTTCTCCCTATTGGCTGATATGTGAGCGACATATCCAACCTGTTTGACGTGTACATGCTGACGTGGTTCCTGAGAAGGTTCGATCCAGGAGCGCGACCTGCGCTGAATCAGGTGAGGCCCCTCCTGGCAGCGCGCTAACTGTACCTGACGAAGACACAATGCCGAAACATCATGTGGCTGCGCTCGCCTCCACTGTGGAGGTGGAGGAGATGCAGCGTACTAACTACTGTTGGGGGAAGCGGGCAAACGTTTTGGTTTGGGTGAAGGGGCCCTTTAACTAGTGCCAGAGTGAGTTCGCGCTGATGAATAATGGCGGTGTGCTGATACATGTGAAAGAGCCTTGTCAGAATACTGGAGAGGGCCAGCGAGCACCAGTATGTGTGTGTGTGTGTGTGTGTGTGTGTGTGGCAGTGATGCATTCAGGTCTGAGTCTCATGCAGCCTTCATTAGGACGAGAAGAGCAACACACACACACACACACACACACACACACACACACACACACACACACACACTGCTTTCCAGCATACATTTCCAGTGCTGGCATTCGGGCGATGCACTTATCAAGGTAGATGAGAAGCACACAGAGCGGTACACCCTTCCTCCACCTCCTCTCTGTCTGCTTCTGGCTCCCGCGACTCCACCTCCTCTCCAGCCTCCCTGCCTTCACTCCTCTTCCCTCCATCTGTTGCACTCCTCCACTCTGCCTACCTCTCGCCTTCTCCATTCTCCACGCAGCCTAATTAGGGCGCCGTCGAAATCCAGGTGAGCTGACAGCCAATTATGGCGCACAAAGTCGTGCGCTCGTCCCCCTCTTCTTCTTCTTCTTCCTCTGCCTTATTCGTAAAGCTTTTGGATGGCTGCATCCGGAGCACGGAGCATGGCACAGCTTGCTGCTCTTGCTTTAGAAAACTGCCAAAAGAACGAAGCACTGGGTACTTAGTCATGCAATGTAACTGGCTAATAATGTGCACACACACACGGGCTACAGAACGGAAGCTGAGACCAAATACTGAAACACTCGTGCAGCAACTGGACTACACCTCTATCTTTCATGACAGCAACCCATATGCTGGCTGCATTCTAGCCACACATATCAACAATCAAATGTGCCACTGGCCTGACATTTCATCGCTGCTGCAAATGCTGTAGCCTTATGTGTGGAAAGCATCGATGCATTACAGAATAGTTTTCCCAAAGGGTCACACATGCGTGTAAGCTTCAATAAAACCAGCAAGACCCTTTTTTTTTTTTTTTTTTAATGACCAATGCACATAGTGGACTATAGCATGCTGTGGCCACACTGACCCAGAGAGTCTGCACAGAACGCTGAGACTTATCAAAAGCCATTTCGGCAAAGAATGCAAAGGAATTATTGCAAGTGACGCCGTTTTGCACAGCTGGGATCCAGACATGCCCTTTCGCGGGGCAATGATTTGCAATGCACAGCACAAGTGTGCCGTTCTTTATTGGAGGGAGGGATGCTCTCACCAAACTGCATTTAGAAATCGGCTCGATTAACGGATCCCTGGGAATCACACGGGCACAGAATGGAACCCAACTGTGGCCCGAGTCGGGTTCATGCAAGAGCATACACTGTTTCAGCATAATATGCATCTGCTAGAAAAGCATGTGCTGACAAAATGCCCCTATAAAAGTTGACTTTTTAGAAATAGAGTGTCTATTTAGGATATGGCCAACTGCGGATACAGTTCCATTTAGACGCGCTGTAATATTTACCAGGGAGACAGGATATGTCCTTTTGCAGACAGCTGATGTTTGCATGCATTGTCTTGGTTTTGAGCCGCTCGGGGGGGGGGGGGGGACGCGCTGGCGGGTCCGGGGGGACGTGCGCTTCAGTCTGCCCGCACAGGAGCCAGCGCTGCACACTTCCTGCACACACAGCAAGGCAGTTGCAAAAGATGGGGCTGTAACTCACCATTTCCTAGGATTTCCTGGACGTTTGCAGAGATGCTGGAGCCAAGAAGAGTAGCGGGGTCCCCAGATGAGACACAGTTTAGAGGAGTCTCGCAATCCCCCCCAGTCCAGCAACACTTGCTCCAATTCCCCGAGGTGAACCGGACGGGAGGTCCGTGAGGGGGGTCGGGGAAATACTCCGCTCTCCTCCCGGGACTGTGGGGCTTTTCTCTCTCACTGTCGGCTATAGTGCTCCCGGAAAGCCAGGGATATCCGCCCGCTCCTCGTCAGTCCGCGGTGGCTCCTCTCTGAAGGAGCAGCATCCCCAACACTTCGTCCATATACACCCTCGGGAGGCGTCGGCCGCGCTCGGCTGTTTCCGGAAACACTACAGCGAAGTAATAGGCTGTCAACAACGTCCACGCGTTTGCAAAAAACAAGTGCCAGGTTCTTTTTGATCGTGTGTTTCAAAGCAGCGGGGAGTGATGTGGATTTTGGAAAGAGAGCAAATACGGTGCAAACTATGATTTGCCACAAGGCCACGACAGAGGTTCGATTCCCGCACTGAGCAGCAGTTAAGTCCGGCAGCAATAAGCTATTTAACCTAACTGGTCCAAAGGAGAGATCGTGCCACTTTCAGTGTCAGACGGTGCAGTGGGGAGCTGTGTGCTGCCAGCAAGGAGCCTCCAGGACGTCCTCATGGCACAAGTTCTGTACATCAATGTCAAATAGTAAATAGGCTTAGGCTGCTGTAACACCTGAACAGCCTTAGGGAGTCTGGTGACATACTTTAGAAAGCAGGCAAATGTCAGTTAGAGTACAAAGAGGTGCTGGTTAAGTGGGATACACACACACAAATTTCCTTTGGGAGTTTTGTGTGTGAGGCAAAGTTTTCTTTATACTGGATTTCAAATGAGAAAGCTTTTTATAAAATGTTATAAGCTATTATTTGCAAAAAAAGTGTATTTGATTGTATGTATATATATATATATATATACATATAGGCTAGTTGTTCAACAGCCATTTAATTCATGGCTATGCTTGGGCAATGGTTAGACGTCTTTGAAACCTTGACTGACAGCCTAAAGTTGGCTGTGGTTTTGCCTGACGACAGGTCTACATATAGATGGATCTTAGATGTGTTTTAAACGCAGAACTGCTTGCTGGGTATATTTCTGACAATCTTCAAATAAGAAGCAAGTTTGTATTCAACGTGTAAAATTGCTGGCTGGGTATTTCTTACTAGTAATAAGTGAGTAAGTAATAGGTCTGTGGCCAGGGATACTTGGACCGAGCAGAGTGCTGCACTCGACTGACGTTAACTTGCTATCTAGCAGGCTGAAAGAAGGCCAATAAGCTACAGTAGTGAAACTTCACCCAACCATTCAACCCCGGGTAATGTTACCAAAATGCTAGAGTAGAACTGTGGTATGGGACAATGGAGTGATTTCGAGGGAACAAAAAAGCTAACTGTTAGACAATAGCTTTTTCTGTAAGTTAACTTAACTGATGAAAGCCGTGTCTGATCTAGGAACAATGACAGCTTTGTCCATTGAGAACATTTAAAAGTTGAACTTGAGGAATTCTGATTCTGTAGTGTGAAATCATTTTGAATTGACTTCATTCTAAGTATAATATAGGCTACTATATCACTTTCTCTCCTCAGGATCATTACTGAAGATTCTGACAGCAGCAAAGGAGAAGGATAAAGGGCCCCCTCCAGATGCTGATAAAGGCCACCACCCCACCTCCTGCCCATCATGAGCATGAAGAGACCGTGATACTGATAACTGAGTTCAATACATTTTACTTTAATTGATAACACCTGCCCTAGATTCTTTCTGACAATTTATACCCTGGGTATTTTTGTTATGTCAGTTCCTGAAGTGATTTCATTATTTATTCAGGTTTTTATTGTTCTTTTATATTAATAGTGTTTAAAAAAACACTAATGTGAACATTTGCAGGGTAAAAGTTTCGATTTTATACAGTGTTTGTCAGTATCATCTTATTTATAACATAATCGTGATAAATGCTGGTTGGTGGGGCCCTCTGGGATTTTGGCCGAGGGCCCCAACAGACTCTAGAATCGCCTCAGTCGACTCAATCCGCGAGCCTGACTCAGCTGTTAATTCTGACGTGACTCCCCCTTTTTATACCATCAAATAACAACATAAACAAATAAGAGATGCTTACCACACTTACCATTCTGATACGTCTGCTAGTTTTGGTGCACAATAAGACCCCCCATCTGGGACTGAGGCTAAAATATGTATTGCTGAAACTCTCCGATGTTTCCTTTAACTCTAGCCATCTTGACAGGTCGTGCACTGCTCTCTTACCTTGCATGGATGTCTCTTGAGCGGCTTGTGGTGTCAGGTCTACTGGCAGGTCATTAAACAAGTGCAGTAGGTGCCGGTGCAGGGTACGGGTAAGTGTAACACCTGCCTCTGGATACACCCAATACACAGGACCACCATTCATTCTTTCCATAACAATGTAGACAGCCTCCTTCCAGTATGCCCTCAGTTTTCCTGGCCCACCTTTTTCATTAAATTTGCTGACTAACACCCAGGATCACCAGGCTGTAGAATCACTCCTTTTAAATGTCATAGTAACCTTTCCCCCGGGCAATGGACTGTTTGTTGTTGTCAGATGTGGGCTTTTAAGCTTCAGCCAAATCTCTGTATAAAGTCATTAAATATCTTTTCAGCTGTGGCCTTTTCAGGTTTGTTTTAAGTGGCATATTCTAGTCAATTCAATTCAATTTTATTTATATATCTTAAGTTCACAAATCACAAATTGCCTCAAAGGGCTTTACAATCTGTACAACATACGACACCCTCTGTCCTTAGAGCCTTGATTCGAATGAGGAAAAACTACCCCACCAAAAAAACCTTTTAACAGGGAAAAAATTGAAGAAAGCTCAGGAAGTGCAAAAGAGGAGGGATCCCTCTCCCAGGACGGACTGACATGCTATAGATGTTGTGTGGACAGAATAGATTCATAGCAGAAGATCATATATACAATTATAGTAAGTGTAGGTTGTAAAACATAAGTGCAGAGGACGGATCCAGAAATCAAAGTACATACAATTTTGATCAAAATGAGGAAATTGTAGTATATATAATTATGATGTAAACTGTAGATTGTAAAACTTAAGGGAAGAGGATGGATCCAGAAAGACAAATGAGCAGCACCAGGTGATGCTCACCAAGCAGGATCCAAGCCACCCTTCCAACATAGACTCAATAGCACTTTTCCAGCATGTGGCCCGCAGATCACAGATCCAGAAATACCTGCTACAGGTGACAGTAAGAAAGTGCTATATGCCATCTAGATTAACTATATCTTCTGATAATGTGTCTCGGAGGTGTTTGGGGAGAAGTACAATGACTTCAGTTCTGTCTGAGTTTAACATCAGAAAACTGCAGGTTGCAAGTTTAGCTAACTGATTAGTTTCATCTGGCTTGATCTATAGATATAACTGTGTATCATCCATATAATCAAAATGTATTGAGTGTTTAATAATAATATTGCCCAAAGGAAGCATATGTAATGTAAATTGAATTGGTCCAAGCAAAGAACCTTGTGGAACTCCGTGACTAAATTTGGTGTGCTTGAATGATTCATCATTAACATGTACAAACTGAGATTGGTCTGATAGATAGGATTTAAACCAGTTTAGTGCGGTTCCTTTAATGCCAATTAAATGTTCCAGTCTTTGTAATAGGATGTGATGGTCAATGGTGTCAAATGCAGCACTAAAGTCTACCAAAGACAAGTACAGAGACAAGTCAATTGACTGATACAATTAAAAGGTAATTCGTAATTTTCACCAGTGCTGTCTCTGCTATGATGCACTCTAAATTCTGACTGAAAATCCTCAAATTGTATTATATTGTTATTTAAAGTGTTTTTGTAGCTAGATAACACTTTGTCGCCACAACGAACCTTAATATTGTCATCTTTAGCCGACACAAACTCAAAATAGCGTCTGTAATTCCAGCTAGAAAATGTGCATCTCTCCGCCCTCCACTGTTTTTTCCGTTTGTGTCGCTGCGTGATATGTGTTATTACACGTGACGTGACCTGTCCTCAAGCTGAAAACGTGACTTGTCGCATACGTGACTTTATTCCCCGAGATGCGAGAACAAAGCAAATATATGTATTTATTAAGGAAAATGAAAAAAAATATTAAAGCACAGTAACTTGGATAAGTAACTTTAATCTGATTACTGGTTTGAAATAGTAACGTGTTAGATTACTCGTTACTGAAAAAAGTGGTCAGATTAGAGTAACGCGTTACTAAGTAACGTGGGCAGCTGTGGCTCGGTGGCAGAGCGGTCAACTTCCAATCGCAAGGTCGGTGGTTTGATCCCCCAGCCATGCGTCGAAGTATCCTTGAGCAAGATACTGAACCCCAAAAATGCTCTCGAAGCTGCGCCTTCGGTTTGTGAATGTTCTCATATGTAAGTCGCTTTGGATAAAAGCGTCTGCTAAATGTAAATATAAGTAATGCGTTCCCGGCATCAATGTTGATTTAATTATTAATCTCAGTTCCAAATTGGTAGTTTACTGTATTTTATGAGACTGAATCAATTAATTGGCTATTATTTCCTCTATTTAAAGGATGGTGCCCAGAGGTATTTATTAATTTAAATAATTATTTATGAGTATCTTTGATAATACTGATAGCCAAATCTAATTAACTGTACTGCCATGTGTAACCCCAAACATCGCTGGTGCCCGTATATGAACCATAGTTGGTAAACCCCAACATTAGAAAGTCACATAACTGATTTGCAATTGTTTTCTCAAGGATCTTAGAGATGAAGGGAAGGTTAGATATAGGTCTCTAGTTGGCTAAAACCCCTGGATCAAGAGTGTGCTTTTCAAGAAGAGGTTTAATTATAGCTACTTTAAAAGACTTTGGTACATAGCCTGTAGCCATAAAGATAGATTGATCATATCTAGTAAAGAAGTACTAACTAGGGGTAAAACATCTTTAAGCATCCTTGTTAGAATGGGGTCTAAGAGGCAGGCTGATGGCTTAGATGAGGAAATCATCGAGTTTAGTCGAATAAGGTTGACAGGAGAGAAGTGTTTAAAGTATACATCAGATTTTACAGCTTTTACTAAGGTTTCTGTGTTTGAAGATAGATCGGTTCAATGGAGCTGTGGCTCTCTGTCAGCCTGGCTACAGTGCTGAAAAGAAACCTGGGGTTGTTCTTATTTTCCTCTATTAGTGATGAGTAGTAGGCTGCTCTGGCATTGCGGAGGGCTTTCCTATATGTTTTAAGACTATCTTGCAGGCTAAACGAGATTCTCCCATATTGTTGTAACGCAATTTCCTTTCAAGTTTTCGTGATGTTTGCTTTAATTTGCGGGTGGGGATTATATCATGGAGCTTTGTTTTATTCTCTTCTTTTTTAGAGGGGCAACAGAGTCGAGTGTCGTTCACAGTGAACCTGCAGCACTATCAGCGACTGAAATTAGTACTGAATTTAGCATAAGAGTCCTCTGTTATATTGAGACATAGCACTGAGTTCAGATGGAATCACTTCCTTAAATGTAGCTACAGCACTATCAGATAGACATCAGGTGTAGCAGTATTTGCCTAATGGCGTTTAGTCCAGTAATAGACGTTCAAAAGTTATTAAATAATGGTCCGGTAATGAAGGATTCTGTGGAAAGACTATTAAACGTTCAATTTCAATGTTGTATACCTGAACAAGGTCGAGGGTGTGGTTAAAACAGTGAGTGGGTTGAATCGAATCTAATGTTAAGATAAACGCAGCAATAAGGCTATCATTTTAAACGTCCAAATGATTATTAAAATCACCTACAGCAATGTATTTCTGTATTAATGTCAAGAGGGCAGCATGAGAGGGTGTCAGCATCTATGTTTGCCCTGCCTGGTCGGTAACAAATGCTGAACGTGAAATGTGCCAGTTCTCCATCCCACCTATGGCCAGCAGCATTCAGTTATGCAGGTTAGGGGGGGTTGTTGTCGGTAAATATTGTTAACTGGGGGGCATAGTACAAATAGTCAACACCTTCCTCTGAGACCATTCTCCCTACATATCTGACCTCTCTTGTGAAGAGTTCACACTTGGTTGATCGTGGCTTCACTCCATGGGCTTGAAGGGTCCTAAGGACTCTTCTCAACCTCTCCACATGGTCTGTGAATGTCTTTGCATAGCAGAGGATATTGTCGAGTTAAGAGATGAACATCTCGTGGTGCAGAGAGACAAGCATCTCTTCTATACTCCTCCAGAAAGCAGCTAGTGCATTGGTGAGCCCAAAGGGTATCCCCATGGGGTGATGAAACCCTTTAGGTGCCTTGATCCCTCAACCATAAAGCATTGGTGGTAGGCCTTCCCCTGGTCAAGGATCAAAAACCACCAGTAGCCTCCCAAAGTGAATATTTCCCAAATGTGTCTTTCGAGATAGGGTGATCTTACGAACTGTGGAATTCCTTATTGAGATTTTGACATAAGGTTTCCCTGTTCCTTCAATCTCCATTAGACCTTCACCCATGTCTAGATAACGAAGTGTCACACTCTCCTCATATGGCTCAAACAGCATTACATTGACCAGGTGGGATGATGATATTGTGTGTGCCTACCTTGGGATAGTGCACCTGATTCAGGAAGGGGAAATGCTGCTGCCAACACCAGAATTATTCTAATATTAAACAAAAACAAAACATTTTGTGTCATTTTGTGTTTTATGTCACATCATGACAGACTATATAATTTAGTTTTTATCTATTTAACCTCATATCAATGTACTTTTACCTTGTTACGATTTACAGTTTGGGACGGCGTGTGTAAATATATTTAATCCATGTCATGTTCTGCTCTTGAGTTTGCCCCATAGATGTTAGGATGTTTATTTTTAATGTGTATTTTATGCTAATCTTTATTCTAATCTTCCCTTCATTGTCTATTTATTGGGCTTTTAGAGCTTGTCTATAGCCCACACATTTCACTGTCTTATTGCTGTGTACACTGCACTGGAACGTGTGACATTAAAAAACCTTGAACCTACATCAGAAGTGAAAAGGGAATAGCACAATGGATTGACTCGCTAATTCAAGAAAGAAGATGAGGATTTTCTCTGTCACTTTCATAGAGGAAACCAACCAGTATTTGAGCAATTATGATATCACGCTGTCATTCCAAGATTAAGACATGAAGCTTTTCACGAAAGAGGCAGCTACTCAGAGCTCATCAGAAAGTGGAACGACATTTTACGTGACATATCTTAGTATTGACCTAAAATTTTGAATAATATTGTATACAGAATATTTATTATTTGAAAGATAATTCACCATTAAATCTGTAAAGACATATTTCTCTAGTTTAATAAGTCTGTTTAATTTGTATTGGTTGAAGTGTTTTATTGGAGAGCAGCACGTTAAACATCCCCAAAAAACAGACCCAAATAAAAGAAAGTATACCGTGCTCGTGGGGATAATAATGGCATTGTCTTGGGGAGAAAAGAAATGAACAAGAAACATGTTTCCTGATCATACGCACAGTTTGAGATTCATATTTAGCACTGGGGACAGTACCGCTTTCTAGTATAACATTAGCTTTTGCAGCATAGCCTGGGGCTACAGAGCCATTCATTACCCAGTTGAAACTGAGCTTGTCTTGTTTGCTGGAACAGTAAAGCAAAGTTTGAAGCATAAGGCAACTAACTGCTGCATGTGAATCCAATGTTAATTATAGGATGGCAGTGAGTGTGTTGTGGTCTGAAGCATGCTGTTTAAGTGTGACCAAAGAGGTACTGATAAGAAAAGGCTTTAGTTTTTAAAGCTGCCAAATGAGAACTATATGCATTCTCATAAAATTGTGTTTTGTTTACGTGCCATAGAGAGCCAACAGTCCACAGGGTTTCATTCCAACCCGATCACCTCAGCAGGTGATTTCGCTGATAAACTCTTCTCCAAGTAGTGATAATAAGTGGGTGGAGTAGAATGAAAACCCGCAGGATAGCCCCCTGTGTTTAAGATTATTTTGCGATAAGTTTGTCACTTTCGCTGTCCAATGTCCTGATCTGGGGAACACCAGGGATGAGGGGCCAAGGTACTCGCGGCCCATCATTATTCACATTGATGGGCAGGGTTTCTACTCGGCGGGGATGCAGTCTTCACAGATGACGGGATTCATCGTTTTAAACATCAAGTTATTTTAGAAAGCTCTGCAATAAAGTCTGCTTTTAGGGTGGCGTTTGCACTCTGCCATTTTTGGTCATCTCTATGCTAACGGCTGTAGCTCTGTCACAAGCTTTACTCTGGAATTTGTGATGCATGTCAGGCGGACCATGATGGATGATTTCCTCAGCTATCTTTTGGAGAATATTGGTAATATTTCCAAATTATAAAAAGCAAGAATTAGCAACACTTTTAATGTCAAGGTTGGGAATGGATCACAAATAACCCCTATATTTGAACTGTGTAATACCCTGACATTTTAAAATGAATTCAGCTTACCAATACTGTAGATTTTAAACCAGGTATCTCAGTTCATTCTTTTCTTCCATCACCTCTCTCTCTGCTCCCTAGTACTCTTCCGTTGATAACCAAGTGCCATTAGCTTAACCAAAGCAGAAACTATTTGCTGCTATTGCACTACTATGTTAGTGTTAGTAGTAATCTCTTTGGTAATTCTGACATATCCTGTGTTGTTTGCTCAAAAACCATTTCACAGACATTCCTAGTTATGAACTGGGGGTGTGGCTTATCTAAATGAGATGTAAATGAGCCCTATTGTCACTCCAAGCAGGTGAGAACTGCACAATCTTTAGAGGCCGTTTTCTCCCTTTGGCACTTTTTTAAGTGCCTACCTTCAAATGGCCACAACTTCTCCAAATATTATCAGATTTCCATGTGTTCCACATCACTGGAAAGCTTGGAGACTACACTTTCAGAATCTGTGAATAACTCAAAATGCCCCAGGTCACATATTTCTCTGCACATGAGAAGATTAAACGTGTTGTTGAGATTTTGTTTATTGAATAATTAATAACTTTTCAGGCCTCAAAGGGAATGTGTTTTTTCTTTTTAGTTAACTCTGGAATGAGGTATTCACTAGAACCATGGTGTTTCAGAGCTGGTGTGGCTGATAAAAGTGCCAACTTTGGCTTACATTCCCTGGATTGCAAACCATGGGTATAGGACTAAATGACTGCCTTGACAGTGTGCAAACTACATCCTTTTAGAATAATCTCACGAAACAACAGTCAATGCATTCTGCCAGATGGCTTGTGTCAATTTTTGGAAGTCAACTTAGAACCAGGGTCAGAGGGAAAGGAATATGCCAGTGTTAGCTGAACACAAACTCCAGCTTTACCTCTACAATTGTTTTCCACAGGTTCCTTTTTATGTTGCAGTGGAGGCCTAATTAATGTACGTGCTAGCACCGTGTGTCGATCTGTGTACATGGTGGTGAGAGCAGTGGCGACACTTGATTCATGAAAAACATTCATCCATTCATCTTCTTCCGCTTATCCGTGGGCCAGGTGCAGCAGTCTAAGCAGAGACGCCCAGACTTCCCTCTCCCCAGACACTTCTTCCAGCTCTTCCAGGGGAATACCAAGGCATTGCCAGGCCAGCCGAGAGACATAGTCCCTCCAGCATGTCCTAGGTCTTCCCTGGGGCCTTCTCCCTGTTGGACATGCCCAGAACTCTTCCCCAGGGAGGCGTCCAGGAGGCATCTGGGAAAGATGCCCAAGCCACCTCAGCTGCCTCCTCTCGATATGGAGGAGCAGCGGCTCTACTCTGAGCTCCTCCCCAGTGACCAAGCTCCTCACCCTATCTCTAAGGGAGCGTCCAGCCAGCCTAGGGAGGAAACTCATTTCTGCCGCCTGAATCCGGGATCTTGTCCTTTCATAGGTGAGAGTAGGAATGTAGATCGACCGATAAATAGAGAGCTTCATCTTGCAGCTCAGCTCTTTCTTCACCACAACAGACCGGTATATTGATCGCATCACTGCGGAGGATATGTCGATCCGCCTGTCGGTCTCCCGTTCCATCCTTTCCTCACTCGTGAACAAGATCCCAAGATACTTTAACTCCTCCACGTGAGGCAGGGGGCCCCGGACCCAATACTCCCAGAGCACCCCCCACAAGTCGCCGTGAGGGACACTTGGACTGGTTGGACAAACTCCCGTGAACCCTCCAGCACCCTATAGAGGGTATAGAGATGGTCTAGTGTTCCACGACCAGGACAAAAATTGCATTGTTCCTCCTGGAGTCGAGGTTCGACTATCAGCCGAATACTCCTCTCCAGTACCCTGACATAGACTTTTTCAGGGCGGCTGAGGAGTGTGATCCCCCTGTAGTTGGAACACACGGACGGGAGGGTGTTCTTCTTCTTAAGAAGAGAGACCACCACCCCGGTCTGCCAGTCCAGAGGTACTGTCCCCAACCGCCACGCAATGTTGCAGGCGTGTCAGCCAAGACAGCCCCACAACATCCAGAGACTTGAGGTACTCAGGGCAGAGCTCATCCACCCCCAGTGCCCTGCCACCGAGGAGCTTCTCAACTACCTCGGTGACCTCAGCTTGGGAGATTGATGCACTTCATCCCCCTCATGAATCCACAGCTGAGCCCTCGGGCCTGTGCTTCCTCACTGAAAGACATGTCGGTGGGGTTGAGGAGATCCTCGAAGTACTCCTTCCACCGTCCGAGGATGTCCCCAGTCGAAGTCAGCAGATTCCCACCCCCACTGTAAACAGCATGTGCAGGGCACTGCATCCCCCTCCTGAGGCGCCTCACAGTTTGCCAGAATTTCTTTGAGGCCGACCTGTAGTCCTTCTCCATGGCCTCACCAAACTCCTCCCAGACCCGGGTTTTTGCCTCTGCAACCACCCGGGCTTAAGCTTGCTTGGCCTTCCAGAACCCATCAGATGCCTCTGGAGTCCCATGAGCCAACCAGGCTCGATTGGACTCCTTCTTCAGCTTGACGGCATCCCTAACTTCCACTGTGTCCACCACCGGGTTCGGGGGTTGCCGCCACGACAGGCACCGGAGAGCTTACGGCCACAGCTCCAAGCGGCCGGGTCAACAACGGAGGTGAAGAACATGGTCCACTCGGACTCAATGTCTCCAGCCTCCCTCAGGATCTGATTGAAGTTCTGTTGGAAGAGGAGAGGAGCTCAGAGTAGAGCCGCTGCTCCTCCACATCAAGAGGAGCCAGCTGAGGTGGCTCGGGCATCTGTCCCGGACGCCTCCTGGACGCCTCCCTGGGGAGGTGTTCCTGGCATGTCCAACCGGGGGAAGGCCCCAGGGAAGACCTAGGACACACTGGAGGGACTATGTCTCTCGGCTGGCCTGGGAACGCCTCGGTATTCCCCCGGAGGAGCTGGAGGAAGTGTCTGGGGAGAGGGAAGTCTGGGTGTCTCTGCTCAGACTGCTGCCCCCGCGACCCGGCCCTGGATAAGCGGTAGAAGATGGATCGATGGATGGATAGATGGATTAATTGAAATCCCCACACCATATTGCAATGGTCCCTCAACATCCTCTAATATGTCTTGACATATTTTCCCATATGGATTATAATAGTTAATTATATTTATAATACCTTAGTAAGTCTGTACCTTAATCACAATTGATTCATGATCTGAACTTAGATGTATAACCTTATAATTTAATCCGTTCTTTATTAATGTTGCAACTCCTCCAACTTTTGCCAGATTCCCTTCTTCTAACTGCATCATCCCTAAATCCAACCATGGTTTCAACCATGTCCCCTGTGTGCAATTTACATTCGCTTTTTCTCTCAAAGTACCAATATTTTTTTTTAAACTCTTGACCATTTGCAGTTAATCTTCTTGTATTCCACTGAAGTAGAATTAATACCATTAAGAGGATCCAGCCCAGGTCTGAGAGGATTGCGTTTCTTCATTAAGAATGTCTTAACTGCTTCCCAGTGCAGCCTTTTCACGTCCAGGTACCTCTCAGCTGATGTTTGAACCTTTCATTTCGGCTTTTTGTCTGTGTCGAACAGCTGACAATCTCTGCCATAAAGAATACAAAATCGCTCTTACTCACTTTTAGCGTTTCCTCCTTCACATTTGCTTTTGTCTTTGTTCTCAGTGTCATTTTGTTTTAACACTACAATTCAATTCAATTCAATTCAATTTTATATATATAGCCCAATATCACAAATCACATTTGCCTCAAAGGGCGTCACAATCTGTAACATACGTAACCCTCTGTCCTTAGAGCCTCGATTCGAATAAGGAAAAACTACCCAAAAAAAACCTTTTACTGTTAAAAGGACAGCCTAAAAAAATGATAGAAACCTCAGGAAGCGCAACAGCGGAGGGATCCCTCTCCCAGGATGGACAGACATGCAATAGATGTCGTAAGTACAGAATAGATTCATAGCAACAAAATTATAACACATACAGTTATGATGGCAATGGCAAAATTGTTGTATATATATGTAATTATGTTGAAAAGTGTGGGATGTAAAACATAAAAGGTCTCCTGAGACCTTCTTTGCTGCCTCTGCATAGGTGATTCCGTGAGCATCTTTGCCCCCTCTGCACACTTTCCATACTTATACTCATAGTCTCCATCACATCTATCACACCTTTGCTTTCCCTTGCAGACCCACACCACATGTCCAAATCTCTGGGGGAACATACAGCCTCTCATCCTAACACATATATCCAAAGAAAAATCTTTTCCAGGAGTCTCTTTTCATCAAATGTGTTCAGAACCAAGAGACTATCACATTTAATCCCATTTGACCTTACTCACATTTGCATTTGTTACATTTCCTTTTAACATCATCTGCTGATACATTTACCAAAATCCCTTTGACACCTCCCTGGACCAATTTTCTGTCTTTAGTCAGAGAGCATGCACTTTCTTGCCATTTATTTTATTCATTCTGATTGCTCTCCCTTGCCATCCTCCATCCTTACATATAATCAGCAATGATCCATTTCTCAATATCTTAGCACTCCTTACCTCCCTGATTTACTTACTTAAGAATTTAGTTAGCTGTATTGGATTCCAACCGCCAAAAGAAGTACCCTCTTGCACAAGATTGACAATTACCTTGATATCCTCTCTCCTCCTTTCTACTACAGCTGCTCTCATATCAAAATCACTATCATCAGATTTATTCTTTTGGCCCTTTTTGCATTTATTTTTACTATATCACACTCTTAATAACTCCTTGCACCTACTTCCATTTCTCCTAAGTCACTTCCTGATCCATCACTTCCCTCTGCCATCTCCCATCCAGTCATATTCCAGTGTTGCCAACCACCTATCGCATCCTCTTCCACCTGCCCTGCATTTCCACATTAGCTGTCAGAAGACAGGTGGAAAGCACCCACACTGAGCCCAATGTACCAATCAGAGTAGGCTGAGCCCAACTGTCTTTCCAGGTCAATATAAAAGCCCAAGGAGTTTCCACCCAAAACAGCACCACCACCAGGAGCAGCGATCGCATACATCCCCTCACACACACACAATCTCCCTGTGACACTCTAAAGTCCGTCATGACAAAGGCTCTCGCACTCTCCCATCTTCTCTGCTTTTATATGTTACTAACTGCCAGCCATGTAAATGGAAGCATTACAACCTTAAAACTCACTCGAGTACTGTAAGACAAAGATTAGCTTTCTTTCAGCAGAGTGAGTGGTGACTGACTGAATCATGTTTTTCACTCGGGGCATATTGTCAGGGCTGCCAACTTTTTAATTTATTTTGGAGCGAGATTTGGTATTGGTGAAGTTGGTGCATTTTATGAGTAGGCCTTCTGTGGCATTACCCACCGCTGAGTTCGAGGTCATCACTCCTCACCCCCCAGGAAGTTTGTTTATTAAAAAGTTCGGCAGCCAAATTCACTGTTTTAAAGCATGTATAGATGAAAAAGTCATTAATTATGGTCAACGATAAATAAGTATGGTTGATCAGCATACTTGCCAACCTCCAGACATCATAGCCTATATCAGGAGACAAAACCTATGAAGTCATTTTGTTGCCAAAATGTGGAGTCTGCAGGACAGGGGGTAGGGGGCATTGGGACTCTCAGGAGAATCTGGAGGGTTGGCAAGTAGTTACATCTACAAACACTGTATGAAAAGTATATGAAGGAGAAAAACCCTTTGTTCAAAGACAGTGGATCCCGCAGGATGATTCTGTCCAGAAAAAAAATAAATTAGATTATATTAAACTAGAAAGCCAGTTTTGAAATAGAAGAAAGTGAAAGAGTTCTAAGCTGAACTATTTTTTAGTTTGGACATATTATTCTCATTGATTATGTCAGAGGTGCTTTCACACATATTTACTGATAAGACTACGAAGGCAATAACTCTTCTGACACCTTGGCAGCTAAATTAAGGTTGTAAACAATGGTACTGTCTGAGGGTGAATACCAATGGATGATGCACTAATGCAGCATAATGCATTCCCTAGACGATCGCCTGTCTAGCCTGTCTGCTGGACTTTAACTAGCCTAAATGATTTGTTGCAACCAAGCTCTCATGGCTGTTTAGATGTCTGTAAGTACTATCTATTTAATCCATGCAAAATAACGCATTGTCCTTGATTTTGAGAGTTGTATATACAGAGACTATCAACACACTGAGATTGACTTCCCCTCCTGGCATTGGACAATCACGCTATTACATTAAGGTACAAACATAAAATCAATCGGTTGTTGAATGGGTTGACTATATGCAAACATCAATATGATCAATAAAACAGGATTAAAAACTTTCCTGTATTGAAAGTGAGAAACAGATGAGTGGCCCAAAATGGTTAAATCCAGACACTGGGCCATTTTGAGCTCTTGGGTTTATGAACGGTGCTGAACTGTATGAGCTGTACAGTATGCAAATCCCATTTGTGTTACAGGGTTTGTATGGGAGTATAGAGACTTCCCCTACTGTGGCTTTGCTTTAAATGTAAATGGACTGTACTTGTATAGCGCCTTCCTAGTCATCCTAGTCGTCTACTCAAAGCGCTTTCACACTACATTTACCCAGACACACACATTCAGACACTGATGGCAGGAGCTGACTGCCCATCAGGACAAATTAAACTAATCATTCACACACACTCACACACCGAAGGCGCAGCTTCGGGAGCTATTTGGGGTTCAGTATCTTGTTTAAGGATACTCCGACACATGGCTGGGGGAAGCCGGGATCGAGCCGCCGACCTTCCGATTGGTAGACGACCCGCTCAGCCGTCCGTTTATCTCTGATGCAGCTGATATGCTATTGGTGATTTGATTTTCAAATTTGTAGTACTAACTCAAATTTGGTTTATTCGTTTTGCGCAGTGCTGCTCTGTCTTGTCTGTCCGTGTGCGGTCCGTGTCCACTTTTTGCGCTACAATGTTATTGGTTATAAATGAGTTTTTCACTGCATGAGAAAATGGAGGCGTGGAATGAGTTTTTGTGTGAAAATGCATGAGAGTTGGCAGCAAGGTCTGGACCTGGGTATACCAAGGCAACGTAACTTCACGGCAAACCTCAGATACAATGACCTCTAGTGGCATTTAGATGATTTCTACACGACACCGCAAATGGGTTCAGGCACAGTTTAAACCTCAGCTTCTGAGGGCACAGCAACGAGATCATGTGACTTTGACCCAGACAGCACAGGTTTAAACCTGTCCTAATAGTGATGGGAGCTACGGCTCTACAAACGGCTCCATTAATTACAGGTTACGGGTACACTAGTTCACGTAAAGGGGAGTGGATTTAGGGTAGGCGGTTTGGGCACAACGAACGGATCTCACCAAGTACAACTGCGTTGAAAACAATCAAATCGTTCATCAACGTAACATCACTATGTCCTGAACCTCAAACTGCAGCCAAGTTCATGACCAAGCAACATGTTGTTTAAATTTAAAGGCCCAATCTGTAATTTCTTTCTTCTGTAAGTACACAATATTTGCTGTGTTTCTCAAGTGATCAAAACCGAAACTGCCAAATTTACTGCTGTATGTATAACAATTACTTATGTAAAGAACCCTTAACCCGCATCAGAGAACATTAAAACATTTATTTGTGTAATTTTTGGATTATTTGGGTAAAATCTTTCCAACAAAATCTTAACCATCTGGATATAGACATGGACATTCAGCAGGACAAAGCCAAAACAGGAAGACTAAAGCCTCCCCAGGGGGCCTCTGGAGAGTTGAAGGGGAAGCGTGGAGGGAGAGACGTGAGGCAAAGATATTTAGTAAGGTGAATTTGTGTGAAAAATCACAAAAGTTAAATTTCACACTGAGCTGATAAAAAAAAACAAAAAGCAGAAGGATAAGCAGCTCTCACTCACTTTAAGGACGATGTGCCGGACGGGATTTAAATTACAGGAGGACCAGCCAGTTCGCCATAACATCGCAGCTGTAATTTTTATGGAAGTGGGGGTTGAAAAATTCAATTCAATTTTATTTATACAGCCCAGTATCACAAATCACATTTGCCTCAAAGGGCTTTACAATCTGTATAACATACGACACCCTCTGTCCTTAGACCCTCGATTCGATTAAGGAAAAACTACCCAAAAAAACCCTATTTAACAGGGGAAAAATGATAGAAACCTCAGGAAGAGCAGCAGACTATGTGCATCAGAGGGGATTAAAATCACTGACCAGCACAGATAATGTTAAAATCACCCCACCTCCCCTTGGGTCATAAATCCAGTGCCAGTGGGGCTTTTAGTTTTTCAGTCAGTTTGGGAGTTATAGCAGGTGCTGATTCTGTGATTTGGAATTTTGTTCCTCAGGTAAAAATACCAGTGAAAACATTTACCAGAACAGTCATTCTTCTAGATCCATCTGTAATTTCGAGCATAACAGCTTTTCTCCCTTTTCAGAATTTGTACGACTTTCCTTGGCTACTTCTGAAAGGGCAACGTGGATTAAGAAACTGTCCGTCCTGGGAGAGGGATCCCTCCTCTGTTGCTCTTCCTGAGGTTTCCTCCATTTTTTCCCTGTTAAAAGGGTTTTTGGGTAGTTTTTCCTTATTCAAATTAAGGGTCTAGTATGTTGTACAGATTGTAGTGAATTGTGATAACGGGCTATATAAATAAAATTGACAACCCTTATTGCTATTTTCCAGCAAAATGTCAAGTGCAAAACCTTGCATTCGATGTCTGCTATAGGTACAGACAAAGTGTCACTCTGTGATGGGTCATCAGGCCCACATAAAGAAGGTACCAACATTTACTCATTGACACGGGCACAGCTGGGCGAGAGCACAGCTGAGCCTCATTACCAATCAGTCAGTTCAACTCTCCTTTAAAAGAAGCCAAAAGCTGAGCGGAGGGAAGACTGCTACACTGTTTACTCTGTTATCGGGGCTGCCTTTGGGGAAACCAAAATATGGACAGACCTAACTCACAAACTGGGAAGGATTGAATTACAGTAGCTGATATATTACTTTGAATCAGAAACTGCTTTATTGCGAAGTAGGTTTACACATATGGAATTTGCTTTTTGGTGCAAAAACATAATAGGAATATAAAGAACTGAACGCTTAGGAATTGTCACTAAGTATATTTAAACAACCAAACTGCAAGGGAGGGAACTTGTTTTCCAAGTGAGCATGTAAAATACAACTTATGAAGCGCATTTAAAAAAGCCAAGGCTGACCAAAGTGCTGTACAGAAAAGAATAAGAACCTAGATGCCGCAGAGGTTTTAGCTCCTAGACCCATAGCAATTAAATCAGATCTGCTCCACAACCAGGGTTTCAATAACGTGGATACTTTTTCACAGAAACTAGTGAGGCAAAAAAACACTGACAAGCGGTTGTGCAATGTAATAGGACCAAACAGCTGATCTGTCATGTAATCGCTTCATCAGTATTTATTTATGCGTTTCTCTCGCCTCTTTGTTGCACTCTTTATGGCCAAAAGGATAAAATCTCAATCGAGTGTAAAACCTTTTTTAGCAACGTTGCAGAAGTTTTGTTTTTTTTTTCCATCCATCCAGAGGGGTATTCCATAACGGTGGATATAGGAAAATCCTGCCTTTATTTTGAGGACTCTCGCTAGTTTAAGTAAGAGATCCGTTCCATTACTGTGGCTTATAGGGTTCCCTGCTCCGTAACCAAAAACGAGGTCACTTATACAGCTGGACTAGCCTGCTCCGTAGCAGGGTAACTGTCAAGCTTAGTTTAGCTGTGCGTCAAAGATTGTCAGAAACAGAATCCCAAAAGACTTCCATCAAGTGTCTTTTCCCACTCATGTGTTCTGAAACAAAAATTAAGACCTATTTCAGTCCCCATTTTATTCATAGTGACCTTTTTATTTTGGAGTTGAACATATTTTATTTTAAAGCTTACCATGTATAATTTAAGAAAGAAAAGCGTGCCAAAGTTGTTTTGGGAGATATTTTTTAACTTACTCATTTTGTTCAAGCTGTGAAGACAAAAAACAAACATTAATTACAGTCCTAACCAGGACCTTCTGCTGTGTTTTCAATTTATACTTGCATCATTTGCCAGTTTGTTTCTCCAATGTATTAACTTTGAGCTCCATGTCCAGTTTCTGGCTGCCAATGAGCAGATGATGCTTGCATATTGAACAGACAGCCTGTGAAAGAGAAAATGTGTCAAATAGTAGCTGATTATGTTGTGGAACTGCAATATGAAGAGTTACTTACTTCATTCCTTGCTGACTCACTTAATAATAATAATAAGCTTTATTTATATAGCGCTTTTCACAGACAGTGAAAGTTGTCTAAAATCAGGATATTTCTATATTTCTGCATGATGATGATGATGATGATGATGGACAGCAGTCATAAAATTCAGTTTAAATACCAGATGATTTTAGTGGTCTGTAAACCAGCATACACAAACTTTCCAGGGAACCTTTTTTTAAAAGGAAGCACAAATGCTCAGAGGATGAGAATATGCCATGGTCAATCATTGCGCATTCAGAGCAGTTTATATAAAACACAGCCAGTTCACCTCCCCTGCCTGATGCCCTAGGCTTGTTTAAATAAGAGTAGCCAGGAAGTGATGTTTCAACCAGTGGCACAATGTCTCCTATTGACAACCAAGACTCAAAAATGGGAAGTTACAAACTCATTACAAATAAGTTTTGTTCCCTAATGACATTAAGAAGGCTGAAGTTGATGGGTAAAGGAGGAGGGAGGGGTGCTAAATTGAGCTGCCACTGAATGAGTTAGAACTTTATGATTGGCGGATCTGAGGGAAGGAGGGTTGAAGGGCCTGTGATTTATAATTTCTTTTTTTTAACCATATATTTATTAAA
>CM022489.1:31189957-31245350 GCA_011952105.1 Coreoperca whiteheadi
TCACAAAGACTGCAACATTTAACTGGCATTAAAGGAACTGCACTAAACTGGTTTGAAGCATATCAGATTAATCTCAGTTTGTACATGTTAACGATGCATGCTCCGTTTAAGCCAAAGTTAGCTACGGGGTACCGCAAGGTTCTGCGCTTAGACCAATTCTCTTTACCTTATATATATTTCTTTAGGCAATATTATAAAAAAGTTTCACGGTTACCCAGATGATACCCAGATATCAGTCAAGCCAGATGAAACTAATCAGTTAGCTATACTTCATGACTTAAGGACATAAAAACCTGGATGACATGCAATTTACTGACGTTAAACAAAATTTAAGTTATTGTCCCCAAACAACCCCGAGACATGATATAAAGATATAGTTACTCTAGATGGCACTGCCCTGGCCTCCAGAACCACTGTAAGGAACCTCTGAGTTATCTTTGATCAGGATTTATCCTTTAACACGCCCATGAAACAAACTTACTTCTTCTTCTTCTTCTTCTTCTTTTCCTTTCGGCAGTGCCATTTCAGGGGTCACCAGTCCTCTGCATCCTCTTCACTCACACCAATTAACTTCATGTCCTCTCTCACTACATCCATAAATCTCCTCTTTGGTCTTCCTCTAGACCTCCTGCCTGGCAGCTCCAACCTCAGCATCCTTCTACCAATATATTCACAGTCTCTCCTCTGAACATGTCCAAACCACCTCAATCTGGCCTCTCTGGCTTTATCTCCAAAACATCTAACATGAGCTGTCCCTCTGATGTACTCGTTCCTGATCCTGTCCGTCCTCGTCACTCCCAAAGAGAACCTCAACATCTTAAGCTCTGCCACCTCCAGCTCTGCCTCTTGTCTTTTCTTCAGTGCCACTGTCTCTAAGCTGTACAACATCGCTGGTCTCACCATCGTCTTGAACACCTTTCCTTTCATTCTTGCTGATACTCTTTTATCACACAACACACCTGACACTTTTCTCCACCCGTTCCAGCCTGCTTGCACTCGCCTCTTCACCTCTTTTCCACAGTCTCCATTGCTCTGAACCGTTGACCCTAAGTACTTAAAGTCCTGCACCTTCTTCACCTCTGCTCCCTGTAACCTCACCGTTCCACCTGGCTCCCTCTCATTGACACACATGTATTCTGTCTTACTGCGGCTAAGCTTCATTCCTCTGTTTTCCAAAGCAGACCTCCATCTCTCTAGATTCTCCTCCACCTGCTCCCTGCTCTCACTACAAATAACAATGTCATCCGCAAACATCATAGTCCATGGAGATTCCTGTCTAAGCTCATCTGTCAGCCTGTCCATCACCAGAGCAAACAAGAAGGGGCTCAGAGCCGATCCTTGATGCAGACCCACCTCCACCTTGAACTCCTCTGTCACACCTACAGCACACCTCACCACGGTCTTACAGCTCTCATACATGTCCTGCACCACTCTAACATACTTCTCTGCCACTCCAGACTTCCTCATACAATACCAAAGCTCCTCTCTCGGCACCCTGTCATAGGCTTTCTCTAAATCTACGAAGACACAATGAAACTCCCTATGACCTTCTCTGTACTTCTCCATCAGCATCCTCAAAGCAAATACTGGATCTGTTGTACTCTTTATAGGCATGAAACCATATTGCTGCTCACAAATGCTCACCTCTGCCCTTAGCCTAGCTTCCACTACTCTTTCCCACAACTTCATTGTATGGCTCATCAGCTTTATTCCTCTGTAGTTGCCACAGCTCTGCACATCTCCCTTGTTCTTAAAAATTAGCACAAGTACACTTCTCCTCCATTCCTCGGGCATCCTCTCACTCTCCAAGATCTCATTAAACAAACTAGTCAAAAACTCTACTGCCACCTCTCCTAGACACTTCCATACCTCCACAGGTATGTCATCAGGACCAACTGCCTTTCCACTCTTCATCCTCTTCAACGTCCTCCTCACTTCACTCTTGCTAATCTTTGCTACTTCCTGCTCCACACCAGTCACCTCTTCTACTCTTCGTTCCCTTTCATTTTCCTCATTCATCAACTCTTCAAAGTACTCCTTCCATCTTCCCATCACACTCCTGGCACCTGTCAATACATTTCCATCCTTATCTTTAATCACCCTAACCTGCTGCACATCCTTCCCATCTCTATCTCTTTGTCTGGCCAACCTGTACAAATCCACCTCTCCCTCTTTAGTGTCCAACCTAGCATACAAGTCCTCATATGCTCAAAGTTTGGCCTTTGCCACCTATACCTTCACCTTACGCTGCATCTCCCTGTACTCCTGTCTACTCTCTTCAGTCCTCTCAGTGTCCCACTTCTTCTTTGCTAACCTCTTTCTCTGTATACACTCCTGAACTTCCTCGTTCCACCACCGAGTCTCCTTGTCCACTTTCCTCTTTCCAGATGACACACCGAGTACCCTCCTACCTGTCTCCCTGATCACATTAGCTGTAGTGGTCCAGTCATCTGGGAGCACTTCCTGACCACCCAGAGTCTGTCTCAGCTCCTCCCTGAAAACTAAACAACATTCTTCCTTTTTCAACTTCCACCACTTCGTCCTCTGCTCTGCCTTTGTCCTCTTCATCTTCCTCACCACCAGAGTCATTTTACACACTACCATCCTGTGTTGTCTGGCTACACTCTCCCCTACCACTACTTTACAGTCACTGGTCTCTTTCAGATTACAACGTCTACACAAGATGTAGTCCACCTGAGTGCTTCTCCTTCCGCTCTTATGTCACCCTATGTTCCTGCCTCTTCTGGAAGAAAGAGTTCACGACAGCCAATTCATCCTTTTTGCAAAGTCTACCACCATCTTTCCTTCTGCGTTCCTGTCCTGAAGACCAAACCTGCCCATCACATTCTCATCACCTCTGTTCCCTTCACCTACATGCCCGTTGAAATCTGCACCAATCACCACTCTCTCACCTCTGGGGATGCTCTGCATCACTTCATCTAACTCACTCCAGAATTTCTCCTTCTCTTCTAACTCACATCCTACCTGTGGGGCATAACCACTCACAACATTGAACATCACCCCTTCAATTTACAGCTTCAGGCTCATCAACCTGTCTGACACTCTTTTCACCTCTAGAACATTCCTCACAAACTCCTCTTTCAGGATAACTCCTACTCCGTTTCTCTTCCTATCTGACCCATGGTAGAACAACTTGAACCCTGCTCCTAAGCTTCTAGCCTTGTTACCTTTCCACCTGGTCTTCTGGACCCACAGTATGTCCACCTTCCTTCTCTGCATCATGTCAATCAACTCTCTAGCCTTCCCTGTCATAGTCCCAACGTTCAAAGTCCCTACTGTCAGTCCTACATTCTTAGCTTTCCTCTTCTCTCTCTGCCTACGAACACACATTCCTCCTCTCCTTCTTCAACTTCGACCAACAGTAGTCCAATTTCCACCGGTACCCTGTAGGTCAACAGTACCGGTACAGTAGTCGTTGTTAACCCGGGCCCCAACCGATCCGGTATGGAAGTCATTGTCATGATTCGCATTTTTAATTTGGCATGTCTTTTACGTCGGATGCCCTTCCTGACACAACCCTCTGCATTTATCCAGACTTGGGACTGGCACAAGAAGACACTAGCTTGTGCTCCCTGTGGTTGCATTACTCTAAATTCTGACTGAAAATCTTCAAATTAACTGATTGGCCACTATTTTCTCAAGGATCTTAGAGATGAAGGGAAGGCTAGATATAGGTCTATAGTTGGGGCGGCTGTGACTTGGTGGCAGAGCTGTAGTCCACCAATTGGAAGGACAGACTCGATCCCGGCCTCCCCCAGCCATGCGTCGAAGCATCCTTTAGCAAGATGCTGAACTCCAAAAATTGCTCCCGAAGCTGTGCCTTCGGTCTGTGAGTATGTAAGTAGCTTTGGATAAAAGCGTCTGCTAAATGGGTTTTTAAGATACATTTATTTGTGAATATAAATTCATTTTTTTTACTTTCAAACTGATCAGAACTTTCCTGGATATAAGCATTGAAATAAAGATCAACCTGTTCTAGAGTGATTATAAAATATCTCATTTTAACCCTACAGTCCAAAACCTTTCAGGAAGTCTAGCCTTTGGAAGATGAATTTCCACGAGGGGGTTAATTCAGTTAGTTCAGTGGAAATCGAATCATCAGCGTTGTTGAGAATGCTTAATTTAATTTTCTATCGCAAAACTTTTAGTTGAGCTAAATACTAACATCAGCATGCTAACATCTTGATGTTTAGCAGGTAGGCTAATGTTTACCATCTTAGTTTATCGTATGGGCATGCTAACATTTGCTAATTAGCACTAAACACAAAGAGGCAGCAGTTTTGCAAGTATATATAAACCAAAGTATTGGACAAATAAGTTTGATATAATGATGGTGCAATAGAAAATGAAGGGATCACAAAAGTTATTAAAATTCATCCTGACGTGGACATGAACGTGTGACCCATATTTCATGCAAACCATCCAACAGCTGTGGAGATATTTCACTCTAAACCACAAACCTCAAGGCGGCGCTAGAGGAAAACACAAAGGATCATTAGGATCATCCTCTGGGAACGTGAATATCGATACAAAATCTCTTGGCAATCAATCCAATAGCTGTAGAGTCATTTCATTCTGGACCAAAGTGGTGGACTGACTGACATTGCCATCCCTCGAGCCCTATTGCTTGCGTGGCTGAAAAATATTACCAGCAGTTTCTAAATTCCTGGTTAACTCAGTCATTGTTTTTGTACGGTGGTCTAAAAAATTACAACCCTTGGCGGTCCAAACTCCCAGCAAGACAAGTGAGTCAAAAAGGAATCAACAGAGTGTTTCACAATAAAAGTGACTTCCCCTAAACATGAGTTGACACTGAACCTTGCAGCGATCAATGAGTAAGCAGGCCGAGAAAAACAACAGGGCATCATCCCCTGACAGGGGGACAGAAGTCAGCAAATGCTCAGTTGCGATGTGAGCACACATCCCGTGGTGACTTTTAGGTGCTAATTTGAAGAGATCAGAGATTGGATCAACAAAGGCTGACACTGCCAGAGACTGCCTGCTGCTACACTGTAGACTTACTGTGTGAAAGAAATATGACTTAGAAGCTGCTATTTCCCAGACAGTTTGCATTCTGGACTTAATCTCAGTGTGTCATTCCCTTATTAGCTGTTGGCAACCACTATTTTCCATATTTCACAGTAGATTTCTGTGCCCTCTTCTTCTACTACTTTTGAAACTGGCTGTCTGTCTCCCTAGATTTTTCTATAATCAGAATTGGCTCCATGCCTTACGTATTATTCCCTTGCTTTACAGTCAGTTTGAATTTATATTTTCTAATGTCACCTTCTTTTGTGCTATTCTTTAGCAGACAACACAACACAAAACAGGGATGTGGTTAATTTTTAATTCCTTGAAAGCAGAGCCATGCTCTGTTAGGTGGTATCCTAATGGCTCTGATAAGATATCCCCTTGCAGACTATGGAGGAGTGGTGAGGGGATGGGGATGGGCTGCTCTCATGTGGGTACAGTATCACCAGACTCCATTTCACTGCAAAACAAGCTTTTTGGTGGCAACTGTCCGTTCTATTGGCTGCTTCTTACTTCCACTTTGGAAATGCTTACGAGGCTGTTTCAAGAATGTGCTCCTTACTATACACCCTTAACAGGACATGAAGAGGGGTTGAATGTGTACCTGTAGGTGCTGCAGAGAGCTGCTGACCACATCCAAACTGTATGTGGTTGGAGGTGCAACAGCCTAAAAACTCTTTCAAACAGAAACGTTGCTTTTCGGCCTGGTTTTAAGTTCCTATGTATGTTCTAATGTTATTTCATAAATATTAGATTATGGGGTAATATTTTTCAATATAACAACAATCATTTTGTTTTTGAAGTGGGGAAAAAAAACAATGCTACCCATCATTTGGTAATGAAGGATCATGTCACCCAGTGCAACAGTGTGGCTCATTGATCTGTTGCTAATAGTTTTTGGACAACAATGGAGCTCTATGGCCCAGAGCTGAGAATAAGATATCAGGCTTTGATACACAAATACAATACATGTTGGTAGATACATTCATTGTTGGTTTGGGTCTGCACATGAGATTTGTTGACAATAAAAATATAGAATATCACAGACTTTTCCCTTTAGCCACCCGTTTAATTGTTCACATGTCCTGTTACAGATTTTGCACTCTGCTCCATTCATTCTAAAAAAATTGCCATACAGCTGATTTGTACAAAGCCCCAGAAGGATCACGGATAGAATAAATGTGTATATAGAGGCCAAGAAACACTACTGCGTGCCCACAAGATACAATTTGTTCATAAGTTTGAATTAATTCATGGTCACGAGATACTACTTCATTTCCACGTTTTGATTTATTCGTGGCCACAAGATAAGTGTATATAGAACTGCTTAGTGGGCTTAACCAACCGATGCGCAAAGACAGATCTCTCTCCATAGCCTTCATGACAGGAGGAAAAGGTCACAGCCAGGGCTTCAAGTGCAATATTTAATGTTATCTGTTCCGTCATTCATTTATTCCCCTTACTTTAAGCCCCACAGCAAAGCAAGTACACATTTGTACTGTACAAAATGTACTAATGGACCGCTTGTGTTCACTTTCCTCCCGGACAGCAGCAGCTGTAGAGATGTCGGCTCTCAGCTCAGATGTCTGCTGTCGGCTGTCTGGAAGTGGAGGAAAGTTAATACAGAAAAGGGTCAGATGAGTCATTCTTTTATGTTCCTTTACTTTAAGCCCCACAGCAAAGCCAGTACACATTTTGAATATCAAATGGAACATTTATGGCACTGCAGCGCTGTCCGTGGTGCTGGAATATAACACAGAGAGACAGAACACAATTAGTTCCGATTCTTAGCCTGTTTGCTTTCTGTGGTGGTAAATAGAACTTTCCTTTTTCCATGTTCTCCCCACTGAGAGACAGCAGAGCTGCAAACACGGCACCTCTCCTGCTGATTTCGAGTGATTAGTGTGAATACTGATTAATAAATGTCAATAAATAATGCTTTGTTTGTGATGGCAGTTTTGATTAGGTTTTAATGTAGATAGTCAATTTCCAATGTATTAACAGACTACTTGTGTTAACCGTTCTCCCCAACAGCAGCAGCCTTACAGATAGTTGGGCTGTCTGGATGAATCCCACACTTATCCAAACATTGTGGGACAGGTTTGGTAAAACTGGATCTGCTTTCCAAACAACAAAATGTTTACTAGCCTCTATGGTTCTCCACAAGCCCACAGGACTCTCACCAACCATGGCCCAGGGTGTTCCTTCTTTTCCCTGGTTCCCCTGATTCCTTTTCAGCTCACATTCACTGAACACGTAATGTATGTGCTGCAGAAAGCCTGTTTGTACTCTCTACACCTGCTGCGCACATATGGGGTAGGGCTGGCTGCTGCATTATTTGACATTATTTTTATGGTGGGCTTTTTTTTTAGGGATTATTTCTTTAGTTCTTGGACTCTGCACCATGACGTTTATGTAATAGGGGTGAGTTAACATCTACCGACTGTACTACAGTATTCTATGTAAGGGATAAAGTTACTTAATTACTGCAATTGCTTAAGCTCTCCAACATATTTATTTGTGAATTTTGGAAATAATTACATGTATCTGTTTTCAACGAATTTCAACTTTTGGACTTTAAAACACTCTAGAGTTATAGGGCTGTAATGGCTTGAACTTCGAAATCCTTTGGAGCAAATGCACATGATCAAAGTGCTTGTTTTTCCACTGACAGGTCTTTATTCAAAGTGTCTGACAGACACTGATCCTGATCTGATCCTGTGTAAAAGGGCTGTGCATCAAAAATAGAAGCAGAAGACTTCTGCGCATTCGTACCACTTGTGCACTGCTCTCACGCCTGGTGTAGTCAGTATAGTAGTCCGAGCGCTCTGCATACGTCGTGGGGGAGGGAGGTTAACACAGAAAAGCGGTTTGGTGATGTCATTCTTAATAATATTAAGCCATGCTTATGCAGAATGACTTCATCTGTCCACTTTCAGCACTGGTGTGTGGAGAGGAAGCACATCCTCATCTGACCCTTTTCTATATCAACGTTCCTCAACTTCCAGACAGCCGACAGCTGAGCTGAGAGCGACTTCTCTACAGCTGCTTTTGTCGGGGAGGAAAGTGAACACAAGCGGTCCATTAGTACATTTTGTACAGTACAAATGTGTACTTGCTTTGCTGTGGGGCTTAAAGTAAGGAGACTAAAAGAATGACGGAACAGATAACATTAAATATTACACTTGAAGCCCTGGCTGCGGCCTTTTCCTCCTGTCATGAAGGCTATGGAGAGAGATCTGTCTTTGCGCATCGGTTGGTTAAGCTCTCTCTTCATACACTTAGGAAGAGCTAGTGTGGTGTTCTTTCAGTTTGTGGCAAAAGGAGTAAAAGGCCTCTGAAAAAAACTCCTACCAATTTTACTCTTCAGCAAGATAGATTAGAATAGTAGAGAGACAGAAATGTGGTCTTGATTTTGAGAAACACGCTCTCTATAACAATGTTTATGAAAGCTTAATGTAGAACCTAAAGGTTCCACATGTGCCATCTAAAAGACAACAATCATGACAGGGAATTAAGAAGCCAGCTACTGCTGATACACAACCGTGACTTAAAAACCTTGATTCATATTAAGTCAACTAAAAGTCGTTAGGAGCTACTGGAGGAAAAAAAGGAAGTAGCAATTAAAATCGACTTCTGCTTCTAAATGAATGAATCTGTTTGCCCTGCATAAGCATTGCTGTATTCAAATAGCCTGCCTGGCTGTGCTGCATGGCACCACAGGCTGATCTGGGACCACTTTACATCCCTACAGTTGATTACAGTTAAAATCTCACCCACGCGCTAATTCTGTTCCACTGGAACATACAGTATATTGTAGGGGTAAAGGCAATGTATGGGAAATGTTTTTTCAGACTGTTACAGGGATACGTCAAAACACAGAGTTCAGCAGTAAAGTGGCTTTTGCAGAGGCAGAGTCCACCCTGCTACCTATGTATGAGTAGACAATGTGATATGTAATCTGACATGCAGAAATGTTGATATTCTTGATATAAACCAGTTACATTTTACCTTGTAGGTTGTATTGAAAGTTGAAAATCTGTACCTCTCCCCCTCACCTGACCCTCTGCTCTACATCATGGATCAAATCCCCTCCCTCCCTCTCCACCACATTCACCAATGACCCAACCCTGCGCTCCCCCCCTACGCCACCCTCACAAATCAAGGAGTTATTAAGGCCCAATCCCATTTCTAGCCCTTCACTTTCCCCTACCCCTTTGTTTTGCGCGTTCACATGAAGGGGTAGGGGTGTCTCGATTCTCTTTTGGCTGGAGTGGGAGGGGTAGGGGGAAGGGCCAGATAGCCCGTCAAACAAAGATTTTTCAGGACCACACTTCAAACGAAGCGGAATGAGCTACAGCGGCAACATGGCAGCCCAACCAAAGAAGGAGACCCATAAATCTAAGTATTTTCGGCATTAATAAGGATTTTAACGACAAATAATCATTTGTTTCATGTAAAATTCAATCTTGTGGCAATATTTACGTTCATGTTTTTCAAAGAAACCTTAGCAAAAGAATCGTTAAAGTTTGCTGACGTTACTGACTCCATGATAGTACCACAATATCAGGACGGTCCTTTTTTCTCTCAAAGCGAAAGCAGAACTCATGTAGAGAATTAGTGATACAACATTTAGAAGAACATTTATTATAGGACCTCTCAAATCATTCTGATGTCATAAGTTTTTGATTGTAGAAAAAATTAAATATCCGGCTGCAGTCTTTGTGTTGCTTTGAGCCCAGTCATTGTTCCTTCAGTGTTTCTGGGGTAGCGTGCATTGCTTTCTGACACTTTTTTATATCAAGTCAGAAACAATGTACTCTATACCTAAATGCACGATATTCCATCTGGTAACAGGACAATAGTTCAGCCCCTGGGACTGTTTGGTCACACAATCTACTCATGTGCACACAAAGAACTTTCTCAGAAACGTAATACATTAAATGCTGAGTGTATAGATTCATGAATTTTGTATTAGACAAACTAGAAGAAGCAGGAATAAATGTATATAGTGTTTCAGACAAAAACTGAAAATTCTTGGTTTTCTTTCTCCCAAAGCTCAATAAGAAAAGGCTTGATGGTAGCACATTTCCAAATTTCATTTATATGTAGAACCAATGTATATGGCAAATGTAATATTTGTGTATGCACAGTATGCATACTATAGTGGCACAGTGTTGGACTGTGGTCAAGTAAGCACCCCCCCCACACCCCACCCCCGATTGTACAAATCCCAAAATGAGCTACCAGATGGTCTTCCCCAGGATACAGCCACTGAGGGGCTGTGCGCTGGGAAAAGCAGCTAATATTAGACGTATTCGAGCATTTCTCATGGTACTTATTCTGGCAGATGGCATGAAAGCATCTTTGACTCACAGCACAATGTGAATGAAATCTAACCCCACAGAGCCATATAAACAGCACTCCATCCAACTGTGTGTTAAAAAGATATTACTAGACCCTCTGGAATCTGTTTCTTGTGTAGACAAAGAACATAACATTGCTTTTGCTCCCAAGTAAGAGATGTGGTCAACTACTGGCCTCACAGACAGATTTACATTGCTTCTTATTCTAGAATCACTATCAGAATAAAATAGCCCCTTGTACACGCGAAATGTTGCAATCTACTGGGCAGAATGCCATGAAATTCACTGAACACATGCATGTACTGTATACATCATGAGCTTTCCATGTTTTCTGGTTCCACCCCCAGTTCAAATATTCACCTTTTGAACTAGATATGAACACCGTGCTTGCATTGGTCATTGTTTAGTTCCTGGTAGGCCGCTATAAACACTGAGAGCGAGAAACCCACCGCAGAGAAAGAGAGAGGCAAAGAGGGCTGACCTGCGGTGGCTCAGCGAGGTTCTGGACGGCTGTCATCCTTGTCGTCCCCACACCATTGTAGACCCAACCAAGCAGCCGAGCTGACTGTTACAAACACATTTTACAGTAATAACAAAGCAAGACCTAAAGGTGGGGCGGAAAAGCTTAGAAGCAAGGAGTTAAAAATCCAGAGAAACAGAGGCACTCAAAATGACTAGTTAGTGTCTTGAGGGCCGCTGGTGACAGCAGCAGTAGCTCTGCAAATGAGAAAGAGGAAAAGCAGAGTGGATTCAGGACCACAGCTCCCAGTAAGTCCAGGGAAAACACAAAAATGTCAGTTTACAGCTGATGCGGAGGCAGACGACAACAGGGATACTATAATCCTGGTTCACTTAGCTTTGTTTTCTGCTCTGCTGTCATCAGAAATTGTAATATGCAAATTGACTAAAGTACTCAAAATATTTTATCAGCGTGATTAGCTCAGAGCTTACAGGACGTCAATATAGGGACTGAAAGAAAAAGGCGCAATTACACATCCATCTGCCGCTCAGAACCATGGGAAGCCATAGATTCTAACTTGCACAAACCTCAGTCAGATAAAGGATCAATGAGTCAGGCAGTCTAGACTAGCATATTCAACTAAACAACCCCTCTGCACTCTCACTGCTGCTAGGGGATGGCAGGGGGATTCATTTTCATTTTGCTAATAAGGGGGATGGCATCCCCCCTCAAATCGCCTACTGCATGTAATTAGTATAGAGAGAGTGGAATGTGAAAAACACTTAACATCTGTACAATGTAATGCTCTCCGAAGCACCTGGCTACTTAATATTCAGAAAGACGTCATCTGTCTCGTTTCAGCACTGGAGAGGAAAGCTCACAAGTGCTCCGTTAGTATTTACAGTAAAAATCTGTACTGGCTTTGCTGTGGGGCTTTGAGTAAGGGGAATAAGAGAATGAAGAAGGCTACGGAGAGAGATGTGCCTTGGCACATCAGCTGGTTGAGCCCTCTAAGCAGTTCTCTCTATATACACTTATCTGTGGCCACAACGTAATTAAAACGTGTGAACGAATTGAATCTGGTGGCCACAGAGCCTTTCAAATAGCATTTTGTGGCCTCAATGAAAACACTTTTTTTTAAATCTGTATCCCGGTAGATTCAAGGAGATGTCGAGGAAAATTCAATGATTACGAGGTCAAGTAAGTAATGCATTTATGAAATAAAGTACATATATAACAAATAAATACATTGTGATATATTATGTAGGCTACAGAGTAGGAAAATGCAAAATATATTGTTTTTCTGCACTAGGACACCATTTGCGCTGTTGCCTAAGGTATCCAGATAGACCGACAGTATCTGATAGGCCTAACACTGTGTGTGTGTGTTTTCCCTGTAAGCACTACTGATCATTATAGCATGGTAATGGAAATGTATGGTATAAAAAAACAGACTATTACTGTACAATACTATAGGGAATATGGAAGTAAATAGTATGTGAAATAAACCAAATACTACTATCAATTATTTACAGTGTATATATAGACTATATAAATAAACTTATTATTATTTTAGTCATTTCAATCCCTCTAGAAGGTGTGTTTTGATGGGGGGTGGGGAGAAGGGTTAGGCCACTGAGGAAGTGGGTGTTAAACAATGCTTTGAGTGATTATTATTACCCGGTGAAATAGTCGTTTTATTTATTTTCCATTGTCACAGTGTGGATGCTGACAAGTTAGGCCATCAACAGAGTGGAAGGAGGACGAGGTGGACAGGAGGAAGGCCGTTGCCCCCAGACTAACCACAAATATCCCCTCCAGGACCAGGAAGAACACCCTATTCTGGTGCAAGTTATGCCAGATACGTGACTGTGGACAGGAGCTGCCATGATGCATATCATATTTAGGGATATGCCAGGAATACAATGACAATTCCTGGCCAGAAACGCCCGTGGACACTGTCCAAAACATGGGCATAACTCATAACCACAAGAAGCTAGAATCTTAAAACACCCCTTGCACAATCCAAACAAATGTGTGCAACGTTCTATGTCGAGTTTATATTTCATTATTAAGGCCTGCAGCGGTGTTTTCAATAAATGATGTAAAACTACAAGGTCTGTTTTTTCATTTGTTTTATGGGCTAATATCCCGTTATAGTGAATAGAAGTCTTTGAGTGATATATATCATTATCTGAGGTTGTGCTGATTCTGGGAACTTGATAAAACTGTAAAAAATGACATAATATTGATCAGCAGATTCTGTAGACACCTTTACAAAGCTTTAAAAAGCAACTGACAATCACTGACTTCTTCTTCCTTTCTACCTCTTCTCATAAAACAAACAAAAAAAAACCCTGTTCTCCTCAGCTCTGTATCCTGTGCTGGGCTCTAACAGACCAGTTTCTGGTGCACTTATGCTTTTTGTTACTTTGTGTTGTTGCATCCATTGTCTTCCTCATATGTAAGTCGCTTTGGATGAAAGCGTCTGTTAATGGAAATGTAACACATACAAGGAATTTGACTCAGTTTTTTCCGTTGTGCTCAATGTACAAACACAGCAGTAGACGTAGATATGGCTAAAAGGTTTTAAAGCGACCGTAACATTAGTAAACAGTACGACAATTAGTGCAAATGGTGCTGAAATAAAGAAAATAACAAGTAAAATAAAGGCTGATGGCAGCTTTCTTTGGGGCTGAATTGAAACATTCAACAACGCACTGTAGGATCAGAGGCAGCAAGACATCAGGCTTTACAGGGTTTTTGTTTAATGCATTATCTGTCTCTACCAGCAGAGCAAGGCTTCGCCATGTGACTGCAGTCCACTACTTCACAGCCCTCATTAGCTGCACGCACTAGAGTTCAACTGTCGCTGTCGTCTCTTTCCTATGCCGCAGTGGCAAGGATAAATCAAGTTCAGTGGCTATTTGAATACATTTTCATTGCCTCCCATATATTTAAGCAGAACACCTTAAATTTGATATTGCGTCAACCCAAACAAATAACTTTTGAGTTTTGATCATTTTATTGGCCCAAAACCTCAGTGCAGCCATTCAGTAAATGGGAACAAACACCTGAAACAGGGCAGCAAATCCTTCGTAAATATCCCCATGGATTATATCGATATATATCGTGTTGCATTCTAGCATGGTAGCATAGAAGAATAGTTCTAGGATAGCACATAGGAGTATTGGATGCTAAAGAGATCAGCAGTGAATCATGGTAAACAGAAATATTAAAACTTCACAATGCTCCAGGGGCGACAAGTGAGCGATGATATCCTATTTAGGACAAGTCTGTAGGAGGTTTGACAGCATTTTATCCCCACTAACATGGTCTGTCTAACATGACTCGATTTTTGCCACCTAAAACATTCCAGTGTGCAGGCAGAAAGTGGACACACCCCCATGGGACGTCAGGGTCCAGTCTGCACAATGGCAAAAGTCAGCTGTTGAATATATTGTTCGTCTGTAAGGAGTGAGTGGTGACCATATGACCGTGACACGTGAATCAAACGTGTGAATATATTTATGCCTATATGCTTCATCGTTTAGCCAAAAATTTCCATTATTAGAATTTTAGTATTATTGTTAGTCGTTTTCTGAATCCCATATGGGGTCAGATCTATGGCAGCCATGAGAGCTCAACTTGCTGTTGCATCATTCAGTTGGTGTCATTCAACCCAGGAAACGGTGAAAGGGGTCAGAATTCCATTGTTTTCAGTTGTTGTAGGCTTTTAAAAAGGACGGTGACTGTTTCCTTGATTTTGTCCTAAAATGGCTAATATAATAAACCTGAACACCAAAAAGCAAGTCTTATGTTTGTTGTGTACCGTTTCCCCGCTGTGCGCATGGGCAGCATCGTGATCCCATCCACACCAGAGGGGATTATGTAAAAGTTAGTCGCTGTCTGTATCGGGATCATTGGTCTTCCGAGAATCAGCAAATATTGCTAGTTAGTAAAAACAAACCTAAATGTCACTACTTTACAAACAGACATCACACACCAGTAAAAAGACCTCCTCCCCCTAAGAACAATGTGATGATGTGTAACTTTACCATCGAAGCTGAGCTCCTTATCATTACAACGCTTGGCCTGCTGTAGCCTGTAAACGATACCTTGGGCTATTCCTGGTCTAATGATGCCTGTATGAACACTATGCAGGCTACATGTCGCCTGTCAACAGTGGTGAACCAGATAGTAAAGGTGAATATCTGCCATTAACACTAAATCTCCTCCGAGGTTTCCGTATTTGCAGCGGATTTTCTAAATGCTGCCTTTGTGTTGTCAAGTTGATGAAGATGTTTCCTTACTTTACTTGTGTTTTCTTAAAAAAAGAAAGCTCTCAGGGCCACCATACGGATTGGCTCGCAGTAAACCCAACCCCCCCATATCAGGCCCATTAGATTTCTTTTTTTCTTATTATTTGGGGCTTTTATTTTGATAGACAGGAAAGGCAGGGGCGCGAGAGCACTCCACCAGGTGAGCTAGTGTGGCGCCCTGCTGATTAGATTTCTGAGGGCAACATTCTGCAGTGACAGTGAGCCATTCATTCATTATTTTCTTATAATGGTTCTAATAATCTCTGTTAAGATTATTCATAAAAACTGAAAAAGAAATAAGAAAACCCTCCATCTGGTTCAGAAAATCACCCTAGAAAGTAAAGTATGATGTTATAATTTAATCCGGTTTTTTGTTATTCCTGGTCTACCAGAATGAACCTTCACCTCCAGGTTTTGAGTTTGCGCTCGTGGGATTCAGACTGCCAAAACTGAGCGGGGAATCCCTGTTGCCGGCTCAAACGTAGATCCGCAGTGGCTCATGCTGCTTAAATCATCGGTTACGCCCATGATTCCGTCCTCCCTCGCACACAAATCTGATTCTGCTCTCACAAACGCGTGCCCGGGGGTTGACTTGCAGACTCAGTAGGGCACGAATCTGTTTGGTGCCCTCTCAAATCTTTTGTTGTCAATGTGCTTCCAGAGTACTTTGCTAGTTCCCGTTGGTAAAGACTTTTAGTACGATGGTACCAAACCGGACAGCCCAGCAGTAACTGTGTGCGGCTGTTGTTTAAAAAGAAATAGTTCCAGTAGGTAACACTTCTACATTTCTCTTTGACTATGGATTAAGCAAACAGTAAACCCAGCAAACAGTAAATAGGGTGTTATTGAGCTTTAGAGGTATAGGTGCATGTTTGAAATCAGTCAGTCACAGTCAGTCATCTTCTCCTGCTTGTTCCCGTTGGGGGTCGCGGGTGCCTGGAGCCTATCCCAGTGGCTTTGGGCCTTAGGCGGGCTACACCCTGGACAGTGGGCAACTCGTCGCAGGGCTGACGGCAGAGACAGACAACCATTCACACTCACATTCATCCACTAGGGGCAATTTAGAGTCACCAATTAACCTAAACATGCATGTCTTTGGACGGTGGGAGGAAGCCGGAGAACCCGGAGAGAACCCACGGTAACAGGGGGAGGACATGCAGACTCTACCCAGAGAGATCATGTTCTGGTCCAGGATTCAAACCCACGATCTCCTTGTTGGGAGGCAGGGGCGCTAAACGCTCTGCCACCGTGCACCCTTGTTTGAAATCAACAAATCAATTTTACCACATAGTTAAGGGATCACATTCACTATTATTGTTACACGTCAAGCAGGGAACTCAAGGAGTGAACACAAAATGTACACCTACGGAGGCATAGAAATGCAGTTCAGCGATTCAGTGCAAGACAAGGGCTTACACAGGTTGTCAGACAGGCAGAGATCGAAAACAGAAAAGCAGTCCAAAACCAGCAAATGAGTCCGACAGGGAGTAGGTGATGTCCAAAATCCACAAGGCAGTGGTCCAAGAAACAGGACAAAAACCAAACAAGCGCTGGAAACACACTGGGAATGCAAACCGACAGCAGGAGTCAACACGGCAACTTCTTCTTCTTCTTCTTCTATTACTGTTTTGTGGCGGTTGGCAAACAACTGTTTGGTGTGCATCACCGCCACCTTCTGAAATGGAGTGTGGATCAAAATGGTGTACAAATTCCCGCTACACCCACAAAAAATAACAAAACCAAAAATATAACCACCATAATAATGATACCAACACATTTTTATCCCATTACTATACGCACGCTTGAATTTTTAACTAAACTCTATATCCTTCTAATAAGCCCAGTTCTTTCCAAAAACCCAAATATTGCTCTGTACCCCACATGCCCTGAATTCAGTTGTAATATTTCCTTAATATTAAATGTAATTTGTTCCCTACTAAGCCTATCTATCAAAGTCATCCTTTCCTGCTGGGAGCTAGGACAATTAATACATGTTCTATTGACTCTAGACTATTACACCCTCATGTTTCCTGATTATTTTAAGCATAATATTTAGTCCAGTATGCCCAAATCTCATTCTTGAAATAATGTCCTCTTCTTTTAAATGTCTGTTATTTTCTCTGATTTCTCCTACCTTCTTCTGTATCCTGTAGAACATCCTTGCATTTGTTTCCATGTTCCACTCCTCCTGCCACTTCTTTTTCTGCTGTGATTATGGTTTGAACTTCGGCCTTACCATAACTTTCTGCCATATTTACCTCTGGTTTCTTCGTTGCACTGTTTGCATATTTGTCTAACAGCTCATTTGCCTCTACGGGCCGGAATCCAGATGAACTTCACCACTCCTCCTGGGGTGTATTCCGGAAAGCAGGTTATGTGACAAACCCGGGTAAGTTAGCTCCTCAACCTCCTCACCTCAACTTTCAGTTCCAAAAGCGAAAGTAACTTTCAGGGAACGTAGGTAACCATAGCAACTTGCTCTTTTGTTTCAGAGAGGTTACAGAGCGTGCCCGTTTGATGAGGATCCTGTGGAGACAGAAGCACAGATTATACGAGGCTTTTTCACCGTGAGAGGGTGATAAGGGCACGCATCGATGTGTTTTCGTATCCAAACGAATATTTGAGAGAGCATTACCGTTTTTCAAAGGAATCGTTAATTTATGTAGCAAACCTTTTGCAACCTCACACTTCGAGGGTCAGCTTTTACCACAGGACGGATTCTGTGCACTGCTCTTCGTTTTTTTTGCAACAGGGACTTTCCTGTACAGGGTGGGTGACGCAGAGCGTGTGTGTGGAGCTGTTCGCTCAGTATGCCCGGCTCTAAAACGGTTCCTACACACAGGTCCAGTTCCCTGGCCGAAAACCTCTGCGTGTGCACAAAGAAGAATTCCACAGAGTGGCAGGTTTGACCTTTCTGTGGGAGACATATTTTAATGTTTTGTATCTATTCATACTGTTCATATCCATCCCTATGGGATAAATATGGTTTTCCTGTAGTAAAACTATATCTTTTGGCAAATGACTACCATTTGTATAACCACAGTTTTACTTCAAGTACCATGGTTCAGCTATGTTTTTTACAGCACAACCATGATTAATATGTGGTAAACATGGTGTTTATACAATCTTTTAATATCACTTTCAATTTCAGGGTTCCCCAATGTGACTGGGTGCATTGATGGCACCCACATTCCCATTAAGGCTCCTTCAGTCAATGGGGGAGACTATGTTAATAGGAAATCTGTCCATAGTATCAATGTGCAGGTAAAAACACAAAATGTCCTGTCCCCAATCTTTCAGTGTGAAAACCATCAAACTCATCACTGCTTCCATCTAACTAGCTAATATGTGATGCGACCCACCTCACCACTAATGTTGAGGCCAAATGGCCGGGGGCTGTACGTGATGCCAGAATCTTCAGGGTAAGCCATGCTTTACACCGTTTTTTGTCTTTCTTCTAGATTTTTATTATATGCTTCAATCATTACAGGACACTACAGTGGTGACTTGCTGGGGAACAGAGCGTACCCTTGTCTGCCCCATATGATGACACCCTACCCTGAACCTGAGCCTGGACCACAGACACGATTCAACCTGGCCCACAGCAGAACACGGGCAAGGTTCCAGTGTCTGCGGGGCCTCAGGGTCGGTCCAGAGAGGGCCTGTGATCTCACAGTGGCTTGTGTTGTCCTTCACAACACTGCCACATTAAGAGGAGAGAGCCCCCCCTCCCCGTGTCCTGAGGAAGACGGCCTAGAGGAACCCCCAATAAATGACCACAGAGACGGCAGAATGCTGAGAGACATGATCTGTCAAAATCACTTTAAAGTGTTTACATTGAAGCGTTGCTCATTTCTTCATTTCCTGAAATAAAAAGAAAAATAGATTTTTATTGATTACTTTATATAATATTTAATGCGTCACAAATTCATCTTCACATACAGCTCCCACCTTGAGGCAATGCTCCAGTATTTCTATTTCAAGTTTGGCCTTTTGAATGGCTAGTTTCTTCTCTTCCATTGTAAGCTGTATAAGGTCCATCTCCTGTCACTTTGTCTTATTTGCCTTTGAAGATCGACCTTATATGGCTCCTTTGCTGGCAACTAGGAAGGCAGAATTAAAAAAAGAGGACTGTTCAGTGATACAATGACACATATTTAGCATATAACATATAAGGACAGCTGTAGACACATTCTTACACTGCTAAGCTGATGGGTTGAGGCAGAAGGACCTTCATCTGTATGTGAATCCCCAGGTATATTCTATACTCTCTTACGTTAAAGGGGGTGTGCATTATATCGTGTGCATCGTACCGCTGTGGCTCTCCCAGCATTGTCATCCTACAGTGGAGGTATGGTATGGAAGTATACGTTGGGCAAAAAAAGAAATCATCTAAAGGAAACTAATGGTACTTGACAACAATCACTTACAACTGTGACAGACTGGGCGGTTTCTGGAGGGTCCAATAATACAAAGCGTCCACCAGCAACTGCAAGACAATAAAGCCCATTACATATTACCACCACATTAGTAACATGTAAGAGTATTACAAATAAGGTTACATTACATTTGCATATATTTTATACATATATCTATATAAACTTACATTGCAGTAAGTCACTTGTGTCGTGGGAGGCAGACTGTGATGAAGTGCCCCCAGGAAGGCCACCGACCACTGGTCGGCCTTAAGGGACAGAGCTGGCTCCTCAGCTGGGGTGAGGGGAGGTGGTGGAGGCCCCCCACCAGTTAGCAAGCCGCAGCCTTCTTTCTATCAGCTACATGACTGAAAAAATGTGCTACAAATGACTTGATCTGCCTACATAAGCTCCAGCAATTATTTGATTCCCACATTAGCTTTTGGAGAATGTTTTTGTGTTTCATTTAGACTTGGGACCGAGTTCTTCCAGAAGGATTACATCTTATCAAACAAGAAGCCAATACATTACAAAGTCAATGTACAATATTATAGTGCCCTAAAGAAAGTGGTGGCAGGGGAAAAAGTAATGCTTGAATAGTTATACAACTTATTCAAAAGGATATTTAATTTTACACTATATTAAAAGGGAGTGTTGAAGATTTAAATTTGGGAGGGAGTTATGATATTTTTAAAGTCACGCATTTACTCTGTCGGTAAAAGCCAACTCTCACGTAACCCTAACCCTTCTTTCGCTGATGCAGCTGTGATACTTATTTTCATGATAATGGGCTTGAATTGCTCACAAGCCAGCATTAAAAGCTCCAGCTCTGTTTCAGTATGCTGCCCGTTTTATTTCCCCCTGAGTTTGCATTGTGACTCATGATTCGGCGATCCGTTGGAAGTGTCTTTATGTTTCCAGCGTGCACGGGCTTTAACTCTCGGTTACCAAGAGGAGGTCGATTGAACTAACTCTTTTCAGAGGTTTTGGAACGGACATACTCAGAGGAAGCAGGTTTTGAGTTGATCGAGTTCAGAGTTCACCAGATGGTAAGTTAACCATGCTTTCTGGAACCCACCCCTGCTCTACTAATCCTGTAGACAGTTTGGGCTGGTTCTAACATAATGTCCTGTCTGGCTTCTGGCTTCTGACTGCATGTTGGAAAGTGGTTAGCGCACTGGCTGGATCTGACCCTATTAACACTGTGTTTGGCTTATTGTTTTCTATCCAGTCAAGGGCTAAAGGAATGGCCAACATGTCACCTGTGTACACTGATATATTATCCCAAACTCCTTTATTTAACTTAACATTTAATTCTGGTATAACGACCCAACACAGCAACTGAGAGGAACTGCCAAAGCTCCACAAGCCAGGCTAGGCTTTATTAGACACAGGTGAAACCAATCAGGGCGGGGCGGCAATCCAAACTGGGTGGAAACAAAGACAGGAAGTAAAACGACAAGACATGAGGGGAGGAGAGTATTTCAAAATAAAACAGGAATGACAATTATTAGAATTTTAACCAAAGCACATGTTGATTAGGATAAACTATTACTACTGCAATATCAACAGTAATTATTCTCTTGTTCAAAACTGTATAAGACTGTAGATACTACAAGATAATTCATTATTTGTGTTACCTTATGAAAAATAGAATGCTTTTATAATCAGTAGCTGTGTGTAAAGACACTCGCATTAGTTAGATTGTACCGACTTGCCAGAGCCACAACTCATTGCTCTTGTACTAAATGTTGAGAACGTAACAAAGTTCGACTTGTTCTGAATCCTGCCTTTCTGTTTAGTGTTGCCCTGTGCAGGCCATCCAGACAGAACAGTATCTGTATCTGTTCAGGCCCGGTCACTGGAGCATGGGGAACTAATCTCTGTGGAAATGCAGCTGTTAGCAGCACGTATCGCACCACTACAGTGTCACAGTAATCTCTGTGGGGTCACCAGCAGGAGGAAATCCAGCTTTATTCCCTTTTGAACCGAGTGCGGCATGCTTGCTTTGAATAGTAATGTGTGTTTCCGCAGAATAGAGGTTCAGGGTGGGAGTTAATTATATTGCATATGTCCTGGGCTGGGACACCGCTGACCCTGGGGTTATTAGAACAGGAACAGGAAGGATAATACAGGACTTGAACAGGAAAGTTGAGCAGATACGCGACCAAATTGTTATATAAAGGAATGTGAGCTGATGAAGGTTGTGCTTTGAAATTAAAAATGTACAGCTGCCTTTATGAAATAAAATGTTCGACAGATTCACGTGGATGTTGTCCAGATGCCTGGTGAAAATACAGCCAGCTTCGCACAAGGCTGTTCCAAATGGGACACCATTAGAATGATTTCAAATCTCTGCGGTGAGGCTGACACTTTCAAAGTTATTCTAATCATTGCTGCGAAAAAGAAACCCACACAGGATGTTACAACAAGTGTCAGCCCCACCGCCAATAAATCCTGTTCCCTACAAATTACAACAAATTACACACATACAACTAATCTGCACATGTGGGCCTAAGGCAAACATGGCATTAGATCTAATGACAAGCCCATCAGTGAAACCACGGAGTGTACCATCTTCAACAAGAAGAGGGTTAAAACTCTGCTGAGCTCCGATTCCCTCTTTTAGCATTGCTCTGAGGCTTTCCAGTACTGGAATGTGATGAAAGTGCCTCTTCATTGTACCCAAGTGTGACTTCAACAGGCTGAACATAGTTAGAGTGCATCTTGTAATACTGCAGCCTTCGATGGTGCGTAGTTAAAAGGACCATTTGCATGGAAGGCCTGGTGCAAGGGAGATGTTAAACTCAAGAGATGTTAATGTCTCTGTTAGAACACCATACTGTTCAAGTTCTCAAGACAGCACATCCATTGTATACTCCTGTTGAATGTCCTGAAGAGTTTCTTTTCATAATTTAATTTGCTATCTCTGCTAATTGTGGAGGCTGGGACTAAATACTTTGCTTGCTAAGCCAAGTCAAACAGAGCTAGATTCTCTGTGTAGGCATCTTTCACCTTTATCACTCCCAACATCCTCACTTCCCTAATGTACATTCTCCGGAACATGTGCTCCCTCACCTGGAAAAGACTGTTCTGCAACTTCACAGGTGCTATCTGGGTGACATTCCACCCTCTCTGATATCTGGAAATATGAGATGGAAAGCTTGTATTTCTGTTAAAAGTCTTAGAACATCCATTAAAGGGACAAGTTACAGTCAGACCTTCTTGTATGTGGCTACTCAAGTGAGACACAGCCCTTTAACGTCTGCATATTCTCTGCTGCGCAAATTCAACAAACACTTCAACTGTACAGACACACTCTGCTTCCCATTTTGTCTGGTCCTTGTGTCTGGGTGTGTTCGTGACATATGAACAGTGAAGCAGTTGAATGAGTTAACCCTTCTTCCAGATGTGCCCACATATAAAAATACATTGTTAACATGTCTGCGTGATCTGCAGTGCTTCAGGTATTCAGTCAGTGAGACACATTTAAATTCACAAATAATACAAGCCAACATAATGGTAAGACTGCCTTACCTTAGTAATTTAAATATTTATTATTTCTATAAATATTGTTTGGCTTACTAATAGGCTAAGAGGTTGACAGTTGTCAACCAGGACCTCACTCGAATCACATGCTTCTGGATCAAAAACCAGGTTGTGAGGAGACTCAAGGAGGAATTATTTTGCAAATATGACAAATGCTATGCCTTTGACTCTCATATGCAACTCAGATTGAATTTAGAGCTTTAGTGCAGACCGCCTGAGGCTAGGCCTGGGGCTAGCATTAATAGCTTAACTCTGCCTGACCTCCAATAAAATTAACACAATGCCAAACCTGCGTTAGAGTCCCAAAATGAGTCTGAAGACTATCTTGTAACGGTAGACGGGGGTTAACAAAAGCTGAACAACTGTTTTCAACTAAAATAATACTGAGCTAAGCCCCTAACATAGCATTAATAAGTTTAGTTATATCTTAGTCATAAAAAATGTCATTCTTGAGTTTTACCAGAGAAATGTGAGAGTTTTCGCCAATCCCGAAATCCGAATGAAACCATGACAGAGTTTATTGACGAACGTATGTGATGGCCGCAGCCTCTTCCACCTTTGATGCCAAGTGGGGGTTCGTGCTCCCACAATGAAATACGTAATTAAAAAATATGGTCCAAACACCTGTGAAAAATCAATACTGAAAATTGCATCACATTAACACAGCATGACAAAGCTCCTGCTCCCTGCTCACTCCTCTTTGATGTTTCTGCCTCTTCGCCACTGTCCTCATCGGCACTTGCAGATTCTTAAATATATCCATTATCCTAGCACACTTTGCAGCCTCAACCAGCAATGCCTTTTTCTTTTTTGGGCACACCTTCTCTGCACCGCTGGGCACAAGTTTTCTCTTTCCATCCATGTCTCTGCAAGTGCTAGATGATAATTGGCTGAGTGCTAGATACTTTCAGGTTCAGTTGTGATGGTTACTACGGATTGCACCAGCCATGTTGCTGTAGCAAAGATGGTAAATGGACTGTACTTGTATAGCATTTCTAGTCTTCCAACTACTGAAAGCGCTTTCACACTACATCACATTCACCCACATTCATACAGTGATGGCATCAGTGGGAACTGCCCATCAGTACAGAGTAGTAGAGGCGGGATCGAACCGCTGACCTTCCAATTGGTGGACGACCCGCTCTGCCACGAAGCCACAGCCCTATAAGATGACCTAATGAATATCTGTATACAGGCTATATAATGCCAATGAAGGGAAAAAAAGACTGGTCCACTGGGAAAATTCCTGAACTTCCCGATGGCCTGTCCACACCTGACTACAGACCCTTCACCCTAACCTTTGTGGTAACAAAGTCTTTTGGACGCCTTGTGCTGTCACACCTCAAATAAATTACTGACCCACTCCTGGACCCCTGCAGTTTGCCTACAAAACAAACATGTCTCTAGACGATGCAGTAAACATGGCCCTCTGCTTCATCCTCCAGCACCTGGGCTCCTCAGGAACCTGTGCCAGGATCCTGTTTGTGCACTTCAGATTTGCTTTTTACACCATCATCCCGGCTCTGCTACAGGACAAGCTCTCCCAGATGAGCTTGCCCAACTCCACCTGCAGTCGGATCACAGACTTCCTGTCCGACAGGAGGCATCATGTGAGGCTGGGGAAACATAAGCCTGACTCCCAGGCCATCAGCACCGGAACAGCTGCACCTCCAGTCACCAGTCCGTCAAGCTCCTGAAGTTCACGGATGACACCACCCTCATTGGGCTCATTGCTGTTGGGGATGAGTCCACCTGCAGGTGGGAGATTGACCATCTGGTGACCTGATGCTGACAGAAAAAACATAGAGCTCAACACTCTTAAGACAGTGGAGATGGTTACAAAAAGACCCCAACACCACTCGCCCACATCACCCTGTGTGACTCCCCAGTCGACACTGTGGAGTCCTTCCGCTCCGTACGTTGTGTTGTAGCTGAACAAGTTCAACCTGATAATGGGGGTGCACTTCTGCACCCCAGTCTGCACCCTTGAGGACTTGGATACCCATCCCACGTCCTCTGGGACATAAGCAGGAACATTGGTTCGGCTTTTTCTTGTTGGAGTCAGCTGGAGCTTCAAGGGCTGAAAAGCCACACCAAGGTGGCCAATTTTCTTCTCGACCGGTAAGCTAAAGCTATGGCTTGCTAGCTAGCTAAAGTTGACGTTAGCTAACTGGGAATCTACACTGTAATCACTACGGCATATGTAAACAAAATCAACAACTGCTGACAGCCACAGTCCTCACAACCATAACTAATGTTAGAAAGATAACAGCTTTCAATCCCTGAGGAGCTAAGTTAGTGACGGTTGTGTCCACATACCTAATTTTATAGTTCCCTCAAACAATGTACTACGCAGATGCGCATGAGAGAGGATTTAGAAGCGAAAATGCTTCAACATCAATATTTTTAACGAGGCATGGTTTTTCACTAAGTAATTGCTGGGTCATGACGACACACGTGTGTTAATTTGTGCTTGAGAAAGTAACCGCTGCGAAGCACGCAGACAATAACGTAAACGTGATTGACTGTGGAGACTGTGTCAGCCTGCATTTGTGAAACCGTGGTGTCGTTTATTCATCAGTAAGGAGAGCTTTTTCATATCTTTTGTCCTTGTAGCTGTTTAATATGAAGCCATAAAGTCGTGTGTCTGCTACCTTGTAAATTGGAGAAAGAGTTGAGGTTAGAATCTGGGGTTATTTTAAGTTGACTGATGGTGAGAGTGTGTGTGTGTTTATTTGTAAGTTGCCAGTTTAAACCTACAGTTTTGCACTTTAATATGAAAACCTTTGTTTACATTCTGTTTTGGGCTGCATTATACAATGAGACGCAGTTTGTCAAAATAAAATAAACTCAAATGGTTAATTAGATTTATGGGAGGTAATCGTTTAGATAAATCAATTAATCAGTTAACTAGTCAATAGATTAATCGATTGAAAAATAGAGCTAAAATCATTTATCATCTATTTGCTCCTTGAATCCACTTTGTTTTCTGCACATACAAGCCCTTTTTTATTTCTAATTTATGTCTAATTTTGGACTGCTACCAGACAAAGTGGGCGGCTGTGGCTCAGGAGGTAGAGTGGTCGTCCACTAATGACAGGGTTGGTGATTCAATTTTGGTAAAACCCTCAGCTCTACAGTATAAAAGAGGTAGTAATTTCCTCTTTAGGCCCCATCTTTCCTTTGACATTTCTTTTCTTCTTCTTGGCAGCTCTCAGTAGTCTGATTTTGCGCTTTGTAGCTTTTGAATAGGAATTGTGTTTGGCTTCTTTACTCTTTTATACTCTTTTCCTCTATCTCAAAGTATTACTTTCTGGACATAGGCTTTATATGATTTTGAGCTTTGGTAAATAAAACTAGGTAAATCGTTTTGATTTGTAAGATTGATGATTTTTTTGGTCCTGATTCTGTGATCCATCCATCCATCCACGGCTCCTTGTTTTATAACAATTCTCTAAAATGTTAGGAATGCTAATCTATGTTTCTCGAGGAGAAACTCGAAGAGAGGGGAGAATCCTGGGGGGGTATGCCCTCTCCTGATCTCGGGTTCTCTGTCAGATACTTATATCCTTTAGGAGGCCTTTCGGTGCGCTACTACAATATGTGTAAATCCTCAAACAAACTTGCAACCTAGCTGACAGGCAGGTAGGTAGCGTTGTAGTCTTAGTAACTCGAGCCTCACGGCAGGACTTGTCGACAGTTAAATAGCACCAAACCAATAGGAACGGGACTTCTTTGGACCATGGCCTAGGCACGTAACCAGTGCCCGGATTGACACTTACATTAGATTTTGGAGTTCATCAGAACCAGTCAACAACACTGAACCAAATTTCTCCCGATGGTCAGGACAGGACCTTGCATGGTAGCTCACTGCCATAAGTGCGAGTGTGTTTGTGTGAATGGGTGAATGAGAGGCAAGTTGTAAAGCGCTTTGGATGAAGAGCAAAATGTGCAATTACCAAAGATGCAAATAGCTCTGATTTTTTCCATGGAATAAAATAAATAAAAAAAGCTGGGCAGTGAGGTGGTATCTGTGGGTCAGACCACCAGTCACTGTCTTTTTGACGGAAGCTTCTGGATCCTAGGGAGTGGCTGTAATGGCTTACTGCTGTTCTGAGTCATCTGAGCGAAACCAGAGAAAGAGAGGGAAGAGATGTGAGTGTGTGTCGCAGTAGGAGTGTTGTCAGAGGCAGACGGAAGAAATGGGACAATAAGGTGTCAACAGTAAACTGAAGAATGCAAGGACAGTGTTTGGAGCTGCTGAGTGTCTGCTCCAAAGATAAAAGCTCAAATCTCAATGGCATTTATCCCCTCTGTTCCCTATGTGAGGATGCACAAAGAAGTTAGAATTTGTTCTTAAAGTACAGTACCACATTAGGTTAATATAGGTCAGATCGACATTAAAAATGAACTGAACTCAAATACGCTGACGTGTGGAATAAGAATTGTAAGGGCCGTTGTGAAAATAAAGACAGAGGAAAAAAAGGGAATTTTTAAAATTACATTTAAAAAATTCAATAGGTTTATTTTTTATTAAAGCTAAAGAGTGTCAAGGAGGTGGCCTACTGTTCTGGGCAGGACTATTAGGAGCACGTTATCTCCCTCCTGGGACTGTGACAGTAATACAAAGAGGTGGTGGGGGGCTCAGGAGAGAGACAGTTTAGTGTCAGCTGCATTTCAGCAACTCTCATTGGCTGTGTATTATACATGTTATAATATGTATAATACGTATGTCCCTTTAATGGATGTTCTAAGACTTTTAACATAAATACATGTCTTCCTAACAAATAACCTGTGGTTGATTTAAATGTCACAGCTGGGTCAGAATGACCTGACAGGCTCATGCTGGAGCTACTGCTCAGTTAGAGAGGGACCAGGAAATGTCCTTCATGAAACAGGGACAGTCACAATGTAGACCAATAGCTGGGCTGCATATGGTTAATAAATTCCCTTGAATCTGGCATCCCGGGGGCCAGTAATGCCATTAGATCCACCAGAGATAGGAAGGGGTTGTTGGGAGTCGGTCGGCAAACTTGCATGGAAAACAAGAACAAACGGACATGTTTTAGGTGTGGTCCAGCTCCTGAGCCTGAGCTAAAATGATCTCAAGCAGGAGTCTGAATTTACAGTTAGAGCTGGGAAATACAGGTACTGAGTAACTAATGATTTCAGGTAATCTGCTAGTTTGTCGGTTGATTAAATAATCATTTTGACCATATCATATGCCAGAAAATGAATGAAACATGTTCGTTACAATTTCCTTAAGTCCAAGGGGATGTCTTTGATCTGACCAACAGTCCAAACCTCCAAGATATTGAGTTAAATAATTGTTGTGGTTTTTGGGTTTGGGTTTAGTCATTTCCTGTTTTATTTTGTATACTCACCTCTCATCTTGTGTCGTGTAGTTTTGCTTGCTGCCTTTGTGTGCTTATCTGCCCTGCCCTGATTAGTTTCACATGTGCCTTGTTTTCTCCCCTCACCTAAATCCATGTGTCTTCCCTCCGTCAGTTGTCAGCTCGTCTGTGTTCGTTCCCCCCAGTGCCTCTGTGTTCTCCCTGTGTTCCAGCGGTCCCCTATGGATTAACCTCTGTTGGATTACTCATTGCCGGACTGTTACCTGGACTTCTCGGCCGCCGTTAGTTGTTTTGTGTTTCTAAAAAATCATATTTTGTTTATTTAACCAGACCCTGTGTGTCTCATCTGCTTTCGGGTCCCCCTCTGACCTGAAGCCTAACAGTACCACCTGACCAGAAGTGGACCCAGCTGGCGGTCGTTTTCTGGTGAGGAACTGAGTCTAGTACCTTACACCATGGTGTGCCGTCTGAAATACTGTGAAAATGCCACAAGTATGGAACAGAAAGAGGCAGCTTTGACAATGGCACTATGGTCTAGTCCTACTCTATAGGTAGGGTACAATGAGATAACATCTGTTACAAATGGGCCCTGTATAAATTACATTGAATAAATTTTGTGTAGGTCAGCTTATCAATTAATTGACTAATTTAACTCGAACTCTAGGTCTGACCATTTTAGGAAGCTTCACCAGCTAACAACTGAGAAGAGACACTATTGCCAGTGTATTTATTGAATTACTTTTCACTGATTGCAGTAAAGACACTCACAGCTATTCTACAAGAGGTAGGACAACAAATATTGAAATGTTTCATTTTAAAAATGTTATAGGTAGTCCACATTTATTATGTTGCTGTATGATCAAATAATTTCCCTTTTAACCTTTTAAGCCTGAAACTGATCACATCAGAGCGCTTCGTTAAAGTGGCCTGGAAAATGTTTGTTTCAGTCATTTGTGGCCTAATTCATATTCCCAAGACGCCTTGAGCATGTAGGCTTTTTGTCTTGCCTAGTGGTCCGGTTGTGTGCTTGTCGTTGTGTGTTGGAGGACCACAGTGAAAATAAGAAATAAACCCTTTTTGTGATGTAATCCTTGATGGGTGTCTCTATTGTTGCACAGTGATGTATTTTTAATAATAATAAAAATTCACTTGCTGTACGTCGTAGTCAGCTGATGGTGGGAGCTGGACCACCTGCTGGAAGCCGCAGCTGAACCGTGAAGCCACAAACTGCGACACCTTGTTCTGTTTGAGGACTCAGTGACACATGTAATTTACAGCTGTGCGCAGCAGCGAACAACTGCGCCTGTGTTCATTTTGCTTCAGTGGCCACGGAGGCCGACCCCTGCTGTCCCCGGGCAGCGCTGCAAAGAGCCAACAGACTGTCAAGCCCTATACTGGATGCCCAATCTCATTTCACATGCAAAAAGAAGGGGGCATAGTCCGTTTGAAAATGAATGTCCTCCACTTGCCCACAAGCAGGCCTGGTGAGAGACTAATTAGCTGATTGTTTAATGAACACACTCAAACACGTCAGCCTTCCAGTGATGTGCGGACGTTCGTGCGCTGTAAAATGTCCGCGCTGAGCAGCTCTGCGGCGTCAGAATGAGCATGCACTTACTTACTTTACTAGGAACGATACGGCAGTGCCAGTAGATGACATGCCTGACACAGCTGACTGGCTCAAGATCAGTCTGTCAACACGGCCCTCAAGCAGCCTCGAGGGTCACAGCTGAAATGTTACTTCCGTTCTTCCGCACACATTGTTGACCACTGACGAGCTATGCTTTCTTTACTGTGTCAGCAGCTCTGCTTCACAATATGCAAATCGACGTATTACAAATACGTAATCGATTACGTTGATGAATTGTCCCAGCCCTACTAATAACATCACTTAAGTTATGTATGTTGTGTTCTGCGTTCGTCTGTAGTATGTAGTAAGCGGTTCCCAATACAGCCATAGTGACCATTTGGGACTAATTTTTGTCATGACATTAATATTAAAAAAAAAAAGATGTGGCCCTCTAATCAGACCTCCCACTGCCTTTGAGTCTGCGAAACAGCGCTCATATTCAAATACATGCAGATCAAGAAGCATTATTCACAAGAGTTTATGCTGGTCTTTGCAAACCCTCAATTTAGTACCAGCGGACTGCATTCTTTCCCTTGATGATGATCCCATAATAAACTGCAGCGCTACAGCTATGACACTCCCCACAGACACAGAGCCTCTCTGAGTCGCGAATGTTAGCTCAGCTACAACACAAAGGGCCCTAAATGCGCTTCTGCTGCTGGGGCACCCCCCCCGCTGCATCTTTTTAAGAGGATGGGAGCTAGCAGAATTTGGGGGTACGTTCACGGTTCATGTAAGTTACCTAACGTAGCTTACTTCTGCTAACGTTACCAGTAATTTGTCTGCACATCAACATCCCTCTTTCATGCAAAATATCCACATTTTGTACAGCCTATGTTTTCTTTATAAATATTCTGATGATAGTCAAATAACATCAAACCGCAGTACCTAAACCCTCCAGAAACCTGGGGGGAACCTTGGACGAGGACTTTTATAGGATTACATTTGAGTGTACAGGCGCTGCTGCTTTTCAGGTATAGTCTGTGTACTTTGCTCCTTGTTTGTTAACCCCAGTTCAAAAATCAGTTCACTCCCTCATAAATACAAAAAAATAATTTATATGTCCAAAGGTCAAAACAAGAAATGGCCTGGGTAAAAATAACTGTCATATTTTAAAATTGATTTTAGTTTCAGGAGACACCTTGTCTAGTGGAGAGTGGGTGGTGAGTATTGAAGGCGAGGTTGGGCGTGAGGGCACCCATTTCATCTTCCTCTCCAGCTTTGCAACATGTCCAACCTTGAGTACAATGAGGAGGAGGTGGTGTGTACATTGGAGTTCATTCAAAGGTAAGGGTTGAACTCACACAACCTCAGAACCTGCCTACTTATGTAGATATAAAATATGTAGATGTTGAATCCATTAAGAATATATGGTGGCAGGAAACCTTCCAACCCATAAACATGATTGTATGCATGTTGTGAATGTTATCAATTAGATTTTAAATAAACTTTGACCAGTTTTTCCAAGATCCAGATATTGCCAATGATTTAATATGTTAAGTGAAATAATAGCTGAACTGACTTAAATGGAATATTCAACATAGATGGCAAACATTATGCTGTTAAAGTAGTTTATTTAAAATGCTCCTAGCAAACTGTTAAATAAGCTAAATATACTGGATTTGGTAGCCTGGCATCGGAAACTCTCAGTTCATTGACGATTTCCAAGGGGCATTAATCAACGGGCACAGACCAAAATGGAAAGACCTAAAACCAATCAGAGCAATGAAACATGCTGAGTGACACATGCAAGTAGGAGCAGTGCTGGGTCTGTTCACAGCCTTGTCACCTCTCCAATCAACTACTGTGCCTGTCTTCTCTTTGGTCTACCTAACAAATACCTCCATAAACTCCAACTGGTTCACAACTCTGCTGCTTGAATTATCACCAGAACCCCCTCCGTTCACCATATCCCCCCTGTTCTGCAGCGACTCCACTGGCTCCCGGTTAAACTCTGCATAGACTTCGAAATCCTTCTGTTTACGTTCAAGGCCACCCACAGCCTTTCCCCTCCTTATCTGTCCCAACTCCTCCACATCGCCGCCCCCTCCCGTTCCCTCCGATCTGCTTCTTCTGTCCACCTCTCTGTCCCTCCCGCCCGCCTGGTCACCATGGGGAGCAGGGCTTTCAGCCGCTCTGCCCCTCGACTCTGGAACTCCCTCCCAGCAGACCTTAGGAAGCTGGACTCTCTCATACTCTTCAAATCAAGACTAAGAATCCCCTATTCAGGATTGCATACCCTACATAACCATCTAAATGTATCGGTTTCTTATTTCCTAATGTTTTTATTGATGTTTTATTGTGTTATGGTGTCCTCGAGGGCCCAGAGAGGCGTCTTTAAATAAAGTGTCTTCTTCTTCTTTTCCTTTCGGCTGTTCCCTTTCAGGGGTCGCCACAGCGAATCATGCGCCTCCATCTAACCCTGTCCTCTGCATCCTCTTCACTCACACCAATTAACTTCATGTCCTCTCTCACTACATCCATAAATCTCCTCTTTGGTCTTCCTCTAGACCTCCTGCCTGGCAGCTCCAACCTCAGCATCCTTCTACCAATATATTCACAGTCTCTCCTCTGAACGTGTCCAAACCACCTCAATCTGGCCTCTCTGGCTTTATCTCCGAAACATCTAACATGAGCTGTCCCTCTGATGTACTCGTTCCTGATCCTGTCCGCCCTCGTCACTCCCAAAGAGAACCTCAACATCTTAAGCTCAGCCACCTCCAGCTCTGCCTCTTGTCTTTTCTTCAGTGCCACTGTCTCTAAGCTGTACAACATCGCTGGTCTCACCACCGTCTTGAACACCTTTCCTTTCATTCTTGCTGATACTCTTTTATCACACAACACCCCTGACACTTTTCTCCACCCGTTCCAACCTGCTTGCACTCGCCTCTTCACCTCTTTTCCACAGTCTCCGTTGCTCTGAACCGTTGACCCTAAGTACTTAAAGTCCTGCACCTTCTTCACCTCTGCTCCCTGTAACCTCACCGTTCCACCTGGGTCCCTCTCATTGACACACATGTATTCTGTCTTACTGCGGCTAAGCTTCATTCCTCTGTTTTCCAAAGCAGACCTCCATCTCTCTAGATTCTCCTCCACCTGCTCCCTGCTCTCACTACAAATCACAATGTCATCCGCAAACATCATAGTCCATGGAGATTCCTGTCTAACCTCATCCGTCAGCCTGTCCATCACCAGAGCAAACAAGAAGGGGCTCAGAGCCGATCCTTGATGCAGACCCACCTCCACCTTGAACTCCTCTGTCACACCTACAGCACACCTCACCACGGTCTTACAGCTCTCATACATGTCCTGCACCATTCTAACATACTTCTCTGCCACTCCAGACTTCCTCATGCAATACCACAGCTCCTCTCTCGGCACCCTGTCATACGCTTTCTCTAAATCTACAAAGACACAATGCAACTCCTTATGACCTTCTCTGTACTTCTCCATCAGCATCCTCAAAGCAAACACTGCATCTGTTGTGCTCTTTCTAGGCATGAAACCATATTGCTGCTCACAAATGCTCACCTCTGCCCTTAGCCTAGCTTCCACTACTCTTTCCCACAACTTCATTGTATGACTCATCAGCTTTATTCCTCTGTAGTTGCCACAGCTCTGCACATCTCCCTTGTTCTTGAAAATTGGCACCAGTACACTTCTCCTCCATTCCTCGGGCATCCTCTCACTCTCCAAGATCTTGTTAAACAAACTAGTCAGAAACTCTACTGCCACCTCTCCTAGACACTTCCATACCTCCACAGGTATGTCATCAGGACCAACTGCCTTTCCACTCTTCATCCTCTTCAACGTCCTCCTCACTTCACTCTTGCTAATCTATGCCACTTCCTGCTCCACACCAGTCACCTCTTCTACTCTTCGTTCCCTTTCATTTTCCTCATTCATCAACTCTTCAAAGTACTCCTTCCATCTTCCCATCACACTCCTGGCACCTGTCAATACATTTCCATCCTTATCTTTAATCACCCTAACCTGCTGCACATCCTTCCCATCTCTATCTCTTTGTCTGGCCAACCTGTACAAATCCACCTCTCCCTCTTTAGTGTCCAACCTAGCATACAAGTCCTCATATGCTCTTTGTTTGGCCTTTGCCACCTCTACCTTCACCTTACGCTGCATCTCCCTGTACTCCTGTCTACTCTCTTCAGTCCTCTCAGTGTCCCACTTCTTCTTTGCTAACCTCTTTCTCTGTATACACTCCTGAACTTCCTGGTTCCACCACCAAGTCTCCTTGTCCACTTTCCTCTTTCCAGATGACACACCGAGTACCCTCCTACCTGTCTCCCTGATCACATTAGCTGTAGTGGTCCAGTCATCTGGGAGCACTTCCTGACCACCCAGAGTCTGTCTCAGCTCCTCCCTGAAAACTAAACAACATTCTTCCTTTTTCAACTTCCACCACTTTGTCCTCTGCTCTGCCTTTGTCCTCTTCATCTTCCTCACCACCAGAGTCATTTTACACACTAGCATCCTGTGTTGTCTGGCTACACTCTCACCTACCACTACTTTACAGTCACTGGTCTCTTTCAGATTACAACGTCTACACAAGATGTAGTCCACCTGAGTGCTTCTCCCTCCGCTCTTATAGGTCACCCTATGTTCCTGCCTCTTCTGGAAGAAAGTGTTCACGACAGCCATTTCCATCCTCTTTGCAAAGTCTACCACCATCTGTCCTTCTGCGTTCCTGTCCTGAAGACCAAACCTGCCCATCACATTCTCATCACCTCTGTTCCCTTCACCTACATGCCCGTTGAAATCTGCACCAATCACCACTCTCTCACCTCTGGGGATGCTCTGCATCACTTCATCTAACTCACTCCAGAATTTCTCCTTCTCTTCTAACTCACATCCTACCTGTGGGGCATAACCACTCACAACATTGAACATCACCCCTTCAATTTCCAGCTTCAGGCTCATCAACCTGTCTGACACTCTTTTCACCTCAAGAACATTCCTCACAAACTCCTCTTTCAGGATAACTCCTACTCCGTTTATCTTCCTATCCGACCCATGGTAGAACAACTTGAACCCTGCTCCTAAGCTTCTAGCCTTGCTACCTTTCCACCTGGTCTCCTGGACACACAGTATGTCCACCTTCCTTCTCTGCATCATGTCAATCAGCTCTCTAGCCTTCCCTGTCATAGTTCCAACATTCAAAGTCCCTACTGTCAGTCCTACATTCTTAGCGTTCCTCTTCTCTCTCTGCCTACGAACACACCTTCCTCCTCTCCTTCTTCGTCTTCGACCAACAGTAATCCAATTTCCACCGGTACCCTGTAGGTCAACAGCACCGGTGGCGGTCGTTGTTAACCCGGGCCCCGACCGATCCGGTATGGAAGTCATTGTCATGATTCGCATTTTTAGTTTGGCATGTGTTTTACGTCGGATGCCCTTCCTGACACAACCCTCTGCATTTATCCAGACTTGGGACTGGCACATGAAGACACTGGCTTGTGCCCCCCTGCGGTTGCATTGTCTTTAAATAAAGTGTATTATTATTAAACAGCTGTGATTGGCAGGGTGCACGGTGGCAGAGCGGTTAGAGATTACAGCATTATACTCTGATTTTCTACAGTACATTGTTGGTTACTGTGATACTGTGGGCTTGATAACATTCCTGGCCATGTACTAAGAACATGTGCCAGCCAGCTAGGTGATGTTACTACTGACATTTTTAACATATCACTGTCTCAGGAGATTGTTCCCACCTACTTCAAGACAGCCCCCATCATCCCTGTACCTAAAAGGTCTGCAGTGTCTAGTCTAAATGACCACCGCCCTGAGGCTCTCACCCCCATTCTGATGAAGTGCTTTGAGCAACTGGTTCTGCAGCACATAAAGAACAACATCCCAGCCAGCCTGGACCCTCACCAGTTTGCTTTGAGAACCAGCGTCTCCACTGCCCTCCACTCAGTCCTCACACACTTTGAGGACAACAACAGCTACATCAGAGTGCTGGTTGTTGATTTGAACTCAGCATTCAACTCAATCCCCCCATGAAACTGATTGGAAAACTTAGCAATTTGGGCTTCAGTAGCACACTCTGTAATTGGATCTAGGACTTCCTCACAAACAGACCCCAGACAGGTCAGATTGTTCAGACCTCCTCCACTCTAGTGGAGCCCAACACCGGAGCCCCCCAGGGCTGTGTGCTCAGCCCCCTTCTGTTCACGCTGTACACCCATGACTTGCAGCCCCCGACATGGAGATAACTCTGTTGTGAAGTTTGCGGATGACACCACCATCATCTGCCAGATTACAAACAACCATGAGGCTTCATATCAGGAGGATATCAATACTCAATGTCAGCAAGACCAAGAAGCTGAGCGCTGTTTTCATGAAAAAGGAGGCAAAGACACACATCCCTGTCTACATCAGTGGGACTGAGGTGGAGCATGTGAACAGTTTTAGGTTCCTGGGAATCAGCATCACAGAGAACCTGACATGGCGTCAGTGATATCAGTGAGGTGCCTGCGCAGAGCCGGAAGGATACTAAAGGACGGTAGCGAACTACACCTAAATCTCGTTTCTATAGACGTACGTTCTGCAGTCTCTGTTGACACCTTTAAGAAGCAGCTCAAGACACTTCTATTCAAACGGGCCTTTGTCTCACTTCTAGCTGGTTACTGTTTGTAATCTTGTGTGTTTTTTATGGTGCTGTTGGTTATGTTTCATTTGTTTTTCATCACATTTCTAGTCTTATTTTTTATAATTTTACTCTTCTGAAGCACTTTGTGACCTTGGTCTGTGAAAGGTGCTACAGTAAATAAACTTTTATACAGTACATTTTTGTTACTGTGATTTTCTACAGTGGTGACCTGATTACTGTGATCTTCACAGTAACTCTTTGGTTGCTGTAATTTTAGATTGAATACACAGTATTCTACTGTGAAATAGTATACGGTAATTTACTGTGCACAAACAGTATATTTTTACAGTTTTGAGCATTTCCATTCCAAGATAACAGAGTAATCACAATTACTGTTTTACATTTCCTGTTGTCTAGAGAAAGATCAGGCATGTTTAAAAAAAATTTAAAAAATCGAATTAATTTTACAGCTTTACTTAAATGAAAAATGTGACATTGCTTTTCCAGATGCCAAGGCATTCCCAGGTAAGCCGAGAGACATAGTCCCTCCAGCGTGTCCCAGGTCTTCCCCAGGGAGGCGTCCAGGAGGCATCTGGGACAGATGCCCGAGCCACCTCAGCTGACTCCTCTCGATGTGGAGGAACAGCGAGAGGAGTAAAACTTTATTATTATAAAAATGATCAACAAAAATAAGATCAAAGTTGTAGTAAACTGGAATTATCATTTAATGTGCCTTTTTTATTTACTCTTTAGTTTGATTTATTTGTTGCTATTACAGTGGTGCTTCTAATATTTTGTCTCTCATATATACACCATACAAACTAACACAGTCTAAACCTAAGCCCCCCTACTCCATTCGCGACTTGGGCCTGGCCAACCAACTGAGTTCTACTGTAATGGTTAGTAGAAAAATAGCAACCCAAAGCTTTGGCTTGACTTTAGTCTGAAATATAGTTTATTGGTTGCAGTTTTCTGGGGGGCGAAGGAGAAAGAGTTCAGTGGCGGGGCTCGAGTCCCAGGCAGGTGAGCTGGGAATCGCTGGAGAGCAGGTGGTGGATCGTTGGGGGGTAAAGGGAAGGCGGGAGACTTTCAGTGGTATGGAGACTGAGGAATCCAGGATCGGAAGAGCAGGTGGTGGAGAGAGCGGAACAGGCAGGTAAGGAGCTAGTGAAGTTTCCACGGAGCGAGGCAGGCTGACAGGTGGACGAAGGAGACGTGAGTGGAGTGGCCGGGAGCATACAGGAGAAGACAAAGGTTAGCGTCACGGTCAGATTGCACAGTCATAAGGTAATCATATCTAAACACTAGACTTGGTACCAGGAAGGAAGCAGTACAATCTGGCGAAGACTGTAAGGTTGAGCCGGTGTTTTATACTGAGAGTGGAGTTGATTAGATGGGCTGCAGGTGGGCAGGTAGCGGGAGCACGGAGTGATGATTGCAGGTGTGGAAGAGGGGGTACTCCTGGCTCTCACCGTGGATAGAGCTCCTGACAAACAGAACAAACAAGACAGACCAGAGACACGAGGAGGAAGAAGAAGAATAGACACGAGGGAAAAACACCAGGAAACACAAGGTTGGGGGAAAAATAACCAAAACCCTGACATCTACTGTCGCTTTGAGTGACAATGGGACAGTCCTTACACCATCCCCCGTGACTCTATCCACCAGGGTCCACCTCCACCACCTCAGCAGGGGCCACGGCCTCTCCACAACTACCTACCAAGGAAGCTCCCCCCTCCCCTACTGCAACAATGACTTTCTCCATCCTAGAGATATCAACCGATTGTTCAGGAGGCAGAAACCCCGCAAATGTCTTACCATCCACCCTTAAGCACTGTGCTGATCAGCTGTCTCTGGTGTTCACCGACATCTTTAACACCTCACTAGAGACATGTTGGTGCACTTCTACACCGCCACCATCGAATCCATCCTCACCGCCTCCATCACCATCTGGTACGCAGCGGCCACTGCCAAGGACAAGGTCAGACTGCAGCGTATCATTTGCTCCACAGAAAAGGTGATTGGCTGCAATCTACCTTCCTTCCAGGATCTGTACGCCTCCAGGACCCTGAGGTGAGCAGGCAAGATTGTGGCTGACCCCTCCCACCCTGGACACAAACTGTTTCAGACACTCCCCTCCAACAGGACCAAATCCTCACGCCACAAAAACATTGTCTTTCCATCTGTAACTGGCCTCATCAACAAGGGCCAAGGCCCCCATTAACATTGACCCTCACATTTGGGGCGGCTGTGGCTTGGTGGCAGAGCGGTCGTCCACCAATCGGAAGGTTGGCGGTTCGATCCCGGCTTCCCCCGGCCATGTGTCGAAGTATCCTTGAGCAAGATACTGAACCCTGAACTGCTCCCGAAGCTGCGCCTTCGGTGTGTGAGTGAGTGTGACTGGTTAGTTTAATTTGTACTGATGGGCAGTTAGCTCCTGCCATCAGTGTGTGAATGTGTGTGAATGTGATGTAGTGTAAAAGCGCTTTGAGTAGTCAGAAAGACTAGAAAGGCGCTATACAAGTACAGTCCATTTACCATTCATACCCCCATCACCACCACTACCCAACCCCTTATAGTACAGTAATATTATAAACCGTTGCACATTCCCATGTAAATATTTAATGCAAACTATAACTTATATAACAGTCATATTGTATATATTCTTTATTTTTTTATTTCTCCTATGTATTTGTATTGCGTATATTCAGCAGTAAGATGTTTTTCTCTGTTTTGTCATTTCTGAAGTAAATGGGGTAGCAGAGCTACTGTATGTAGTGTTATGCTATTAAGCAGTACAGTTGCTACTGTGTTGGTCTTACTTTTATCCTGTTTTCATTGTATTTTTTGACATATTTTGACTCACTTTCTGCCATCTTTGTGCTACTTTTTGATCTGGATTTTTGGGGGCCATTACCTTGGTATGGAGAACTTTATGTAATTTTCTTTTCTTAAAACATTGCAAAAAGTATTGGGGGAAACAACTACAGAAACAATCCTGACCTAACGATGAAACGAAGACTCCACAAGTAAGATGTGAAGTTTTGTTGCGCAATATAAATTAGGGTATTACAAAGGACTATTGGATTTATTAATTAATTAATTGATTGTGTTACAATGTAGAGGGGTTTCTGTTTTGCTGATCAGTGAGTATATTATACACTTCAATGCAATAGCTATGCCAATGCTTCATGCCTTTGTTATTTTGTCCACGTTTGGTGTGCAAACAATGCAATTCAATACAGCAGCACCAGAAACAACGGCCCCCAAAACCCCAGAACACAAACAGCCAAGGAGCTAAAGAACATGTCCCCAGGAAACAATAGCTTCCTGCTGAAAAGGCTGGATTTGAAGTGAAGAAGCAATTACCAGATATGACCAGGTTCCCTCACATCCTATCAGGACAGAAATGAATTGGACTCCACTGCTGGAAAAGCATTAAAAACTATTAGACTTCTGTGGCTCAGGCAGCATACTGTATTCCAGTCATGTGCCCCATCAGTGATCCTTTCACCCATAATCTGCCAGCAGATAGACACAACAGTGCAGAGCATACAGTAGAAAAGCTTCTATAAGTACGCTGTCCTTAGGCTGGTGGCCCTCTCCACATTCTGGGACTTGGGCTCTTTTAGCTCACTCAAGACTCTACTAAAGTTAGTTTCAATTTGATTATAGTCATCTACTCACAAATAGTATGTAACAGACATTTGGGAAATTGTTGAAGGGAGAAATACAGGACAAAAAGGAAAGATATCACAGTTTTGCTTTGGCTGGACCCTATAGACTTTCTTGACTGTATCGGTCTTCCTGCCAGGTCAGAGCCCTATCACCAGTCTGGAAGGTTGGTATTGGATGATTCTGTAAAATACCCTGATATGTTAAATGAAAATGGTATTTAATGTATGGTGAAAGATGGACATGCTACACCACCCATCCACCACCCCAACCTCCACAGCCATTTCCATTTTTCTTCATTAAGGACACACTACTTCCTGCATTGGCACTGAATGTTGGCATTAGATGTAAATGGCGAGGTGCAGAATATGATTTGAACATAGCTCCTAAGAATAGTGTGCTGTTTCTGTGGCGGCTCAGACTCCCGCGGACCGAAAGCTGTTCTGCCTTAAAACAACCCAAGGGGCTGTGTTGGTGTGGGCATGCTGCTTCAGGTAACATGAGACGATGAAATATGATCCAGGATGTCAGGTTGGAGTAACAGATGAATGCGTTAAAAGGCTTAAAAGATGGCAAAACACTGCTCAGCATTTTATAATACTCAGAGACAGGATTTTAAAACTCTGGAGAATCATCACGGAAGCAACTGTTTTATCTTTCATACGCCGCATTTCCACCCAAAGTACCCGGAACTTTTATCCCCAAAAACTACTTTTCAAAGAACTAAAAAGTTCCTTCAGTGTGTTGTCTGCGTTTCCACCACAGTCTAAAGTCCTGCGAAGATGAGGCAAATTGCACACATGAGGTTACACCCATCAAACAGCTGCACAACTATTGTTTTAACTTATTAAATACATCACCTGCAATTCAGCATAAGGACCTTTCCTTATTTTAACCTATGCAACCTGTTTTAAATCCTGAGCTGACTGGTGCATAATGATGAAACTGAGAGACACAACTTCCTCAGAGCATTTTAAATGCTAGAATATGGTAACCCAAGAGTAAGCATCACATGTCTTTTTACATATATAGTAGTAGTATAGAAGTGGGGGGGGCAAAAAGTGTGTGTGTGTATATGTGTAACGGGAGATAGACTGGAGGCTTCACATGAACCGGTACCAAGTTATATTGACCGGCTGGTTGCCAAATAGGTTTCGCCTACGAGTTCAAGCAAGTGTCCAATTAAGAAACAGTTATTTCACTTAGAAATAAAGTTGCAATGAAATCTTAACACTTTGGCTCCCTTTACTCACAGGGATTGGGCTTGTAATTCCATAGTATAATAATAATATATATATTATAATATTGTGAGAAAGCCTACCTACTGCCTAGCTTTATCAAGCGAGTTAATGAGTGCTGACGTCGTCAGCGTTCGCATGCCCAGCACAGAAGGTGAGAGGAGCAAATTCTTTACACTCCTGAGTTTTTCCCCATTAATGTGCGTAAATGACCAGAATGTAAGCTGTTTTCATGTTCTCTTAGTTTAGCATTTATTTACTAGGCTTGTTTGTAGTTAAGTTGTTTATCGTCTTTCGCCTTCATTGGCTCTAAAATTACCCAGTTAAAGAAGTAAATCTCCCTTCGCTCACTGGCATAGGAAAAGCTACAGAGCATGTTTTGGAGGCCCAGGCCATTGGTCAAGTCTTTGTAGATATGGAGGAAGATTAGGGGATTTAGGCATTGCTCTGACATTGTTGAGCGAAGAAAGTTTTCAACTGAGGGTGGAGAAGATCTGCTCGGCTGTCACGTTTAACATGGGCACAGTCAAATATAGCCGAAGAAGCCTGTCGACTTCACTGAAGAGGGATTGTGTGCCCTGTCCCTGTGCTGCCGGCATGTCCGTAATTGTGGCTACCTTCATCAACCGACTGATCAGCCCAGCCAAACTGCTGGAAACATCGACAGCTTGGTAGCCAGCCGTTCCATGTCAAAATCATCTGTGTAAATGTTGACCACATTTTAGGGTATTTTGATACTGCCCAGGGGACTGTTTACTGCTGCTAGGAATACCTGTTCTATGCTCATCAGCAGCTGCAGTTTGGTTAAACCTGCGAGTCACTTCAGAGGTGAGCAGCTCGACTACCTACAAGAACTGACTTTCCCACTGATGAGGTGCATCCCTATCATTGTAACAGCATGGAGCACGCCACCATGGAGGCAGAGCTGGTGCCTGAACCGGGTCGTAAATGACCGTTTTTTGGGCATCTTCAAAGATGCTGTGTAATGCATCAGTGGCCCTCAGGTTTGTGTAGTGTGTCTGGAGCATCTGCACTGCTGACGGAACTGTCTCTGGTGAGGCGTCTGAGCCACCTCTTTCACAGAAGAAAACAGTTTGCGAGACACTTGAGGAAAACACTGAATTGTGTCATCAATACCTGTAGCCCTCGTGCTTTTTGGATGCTTCTGTGTTTCCCCCTATTTGGATTATTCCATCCAAAGTGTAGTAAACAGCTTCATAATTATCAAGCAATGATTTTATTGCACTGGTTCTGGCTATCCAGCAAATGTGGTAAAGCGTTTCGAGGCCACTGATGACGGGTGTAACAGGAGAGGTGGTATTGATTATTTCATGTATGTCAGGAACTAAACTGAAGGAAGCATGTACAATGTTGCACTTTGAAGCAGCTTCTTGAAGTATTAAATTTAAACAGTGATTGGTGCAATGCATTGAGACTGATTTTGGATTAATGTCTTTGTTACGTTTAGCCACACCGGACAATTGTCCGTGTAGAACAGATGTGCCATCGTAGGTTTGTCCTCTCATGTCATCAATGTCAAGTGACTTCCTGTCTGCCAGGAGGCAGCATGTGAGGCTGGGGAAACAGGTCATCAACCGAACCATCAGCACCGGTTCTCCTCAATGCTGCGTTGTTTCCCTTCTGCTCTTCTCCCTGTGCACCAACAGCTGCACCTCCAGTCACCAGTCCGTCAAGCTCCTGAAGTTTGCAGATGACACCACCCTCATCGTGCTCATCTCTGATTGGGATGAGTCCGCCTACAGGTGGGAGATTTTACCACCTGGTGCAGCTAGAACAACCTGGAGCTCAACGCTTTTGTGGCGAGCTGGTTGTTGAATACAGGAAGAATGGTAAATGGTAAATGGCCCATCAGTACAAATAAAACTAATCATTCACACACTGAAGGCGCAGCTTCGGGAACAATTAAGGGTTCAGTATCTTGCTCAAGGATACTTTGACACATGGCTGGGGGAAGCTGGGATCGAACCGTCGACCTTCCGATTGGTGGACAACTGCTCTGCCACCAAGCACCACCCACCCCCACCCCCACCACCCTGTGTGCCTTGCCTGTCGACACTGTGGAGTCCTTCCACTTCCTGGACACCATCATCACCCAGGACCTCAAGTGGGAGCTGAACATCAGCCCAGCAGAGGATGTACTTCTTGCGGCAGCTCAAGAAATTCAACCTGCAAAAGACAATGATGGTGATTAGTGGTGTAGAAGTGCACCAAGTCCATCCTCACCTCCTCCATCACCATCTGGTACACTGCTGCCACAGCCAAGGACAAGGGCAGACTGCAGCGTATTATTCGCTCTGCTGAGAAGGTGATTGGTTGCAATCTACCTTCCCTCCAGGACCCTGAGGCGAGCAGGAAAGATTGGGGCTGACCCCTCCCAAAGGGGCCACAGCCTCATCAACAAGGCCCAGGACCCCCACTGACCCTGACTCATTATACCCCCCCCTTTTTAGTACAGTAATACACAGTTCTGCACATTCAGTTGTAAATATGTTGCACATTGCACATCATATTGTACATATTCCTTGATTAGTATTTCTTTTTGTTTAATATTCTTTGATATCTTATTGTTATTTTTTATAGTTACGACTCTTGACCTGCAGTAGACCTGCAGCTTTATGTCTCTTTATATTTCTATGTTTAATGTTTTACACCAAAAATACCAAAGAAAATTCCTCGTATGTGTACACCTACTTGGCAACAAAGCTGATTCTGATTCTGAAAAGTCTGCATCTCAGTAATATGCCTGTGATCGTAAGGGTTTTTGATTCTGCGTCAGTATTAGGACAGTCATACATTCCTATGAAGTCTTCATGGACAACATTGTCAGATGATACCCATCGTACATGCCCGGCACAATCGCAATCAATCCATGCCATCTGTCTCTTCCGCCTGCTCTGTCGCACACCTGAGGCAAGTCTACAATTAAGACGCTGCAGTTTATATACCCCAGCTCTTCTCCTCAATCTTTGCCAGATAGTCAGTAACCCGACGTAGTGACACACTAGGGGTGTAACGGAACGCATTTGATCCGTGATCCGCCCCCCTGTTCGACATGCACATGACCCGCGGATTAATTGCGCTTTTTTTTTGTTAACTAGCGTATTAATCTAAATTGTTTGACGATCGCAGAGTGAAAGTAAGCTTTTCTGCTGATATTGCTTTTTAAGTAATTGCGTTATTTTAAACTCGATGCTGAATTTCAGTGAAACTACACACAACAGTCATGTGTTCACGTGAACAGGGTGTGTTAATAAATCAACGATGGCCAGCGGCAGAGCAGAAGAACTTGAAAAGCCTCCCGCATCATTTAAATTGCACGTATGGGAGCATTTTGGCTTCCCTGTAAAATATAATGACAGAAGAGGGGTAGTGGACAAAACTGTAACGGTATGTAACGGTAAAGTTCCTTGCTGCAAGTTTTCATGTAATAAATGCAAATGCTAATGGAAGAATTGTCTCCTCCCCCTTTTTTTTTCTGATCCAAAAAACGAACCGATCCGTGACTCAAAATCCGGAAAGTGATCCGAACCGTGAGTTTTGTGATCCGTTACACCACTATGACACACGACTGAACTTAAGCCTTGTATCTTGTGAAACTTAGTTATTTGAACCTTGTCTAAACTCGTGCTTTTCCTGAACCAGCACGAGCCTCTCTCGGTTCAATGCCGGCGGTTTCGACAGTCTCAGCGGGCACAGGGCTGCAGCTTTGGGGTTCCTTTGGCTGCCGCTGCGCTGGTTCTAGGGTTGAAGGGCCAGGCTCCAACGGAGCTGTGGATGTCAGGGATGTAACATTATTAACAAAGTTCAGTTTCGCTTGACTGTATTTTGCTTTCTTATGCAGTGGTTCTTTTGACATGTTTGCAGAAATTAAGTCATGCAAGTTAAGCTAGCTAGGTTAACGGCTCAAATAGAACAATGTAGATAACCGACAATATACAACAAGCCAATTTTATTGGCTGCAATGTACACTGTATACATTTGATTGGTGTGACAATTTCCTCTTTGATTGGATTAAAATTTTAATTTTCCTAGAGTGGATGGGGATGATGGAAACATCTTTTAACCGTCCTGCTTGAAGAATGTGGGACAGGGGCGCCAGTGATAGTAGTATATGCTTGATTTCAGATAGGAGAAAAGCCACTATACACACATTTGCTTCCACAACAACATATTTATCAGCAGAAATATAAATGTGCACTTGTGTGCATCAGCAGGAGGCATGGGACGAGGGCTGCAGCATGCCGTTCACTTTACCCGTCACAGATGCGTCTTTGCGTCAATTTGAGTGAATTCTTTCAAATCTGTTTGTGTACACTCCACTTCCATTGACTTGTATGCAATTGCACCACTACTAAACATTAGTTTGCTTTCAGTCTGAACACACATCAAGCCTAAAAGCCTTTTCACCCTAATCCCCAGGCTATTTTAGCATAAATGCTGCCTTCATGTCAGATAGGAATTAATATAATTATCAGTTTCCAATTTGCAATTAGCATTCACACCAATATCCAAGTTGTTATTATGATATGGAAACCTTTTATTGAAAGCTCTTATATACCTGACTTGGCAGTTGACAATATGGAACCAAACAAACATCAGAAATTAAACACTAACTGTATGGATATAGAACTAATATTTTGTCAGTGAGCAGTGTTTTAAATCTCAGACTACCAACTTTACAATCATACAACAGTCTTTAGTTGTTTGATGATGTAAAGTTGCAAATCAAAAATATGAGGGATAAACCATAATTCATTCTGGCCTTCTCACGTAAATACATTTTCACTCTCACATTCATTTATTTTCATTCTTAAACCCACACATTTTTATTCTCATATTTATATATTTTAACTCACACATGCATAAATTCTACACATATATGTATGTAAGAAGAAAAGGTATGTATGTATATATGTATGGCTGAAGAAAATATATGTATGTAAGAGAAGAATACAGGTGTGAAAGAGTATTGTTAAAACGGAAGGCAATTCATTTATTGCGCTGTAATTGGCTGAGAAGCTCAAGGTCGCGTCTGAGAGGAGGGCACAAGGAGAGTGATTTTCTTGCTATGTGCTGCCTCGTTTGTTTGTTATTCTGTCATTGCTTGGTTTTATCACTTTGAGCTACACCCCCTGTATGAAAAGTGCTATAAAACTAAAGCTTTATTATTATTCTAATTATTATAGTACAACAGTTAGCACATTGGTTCTAGTGTGTCTTTCTCTTTGTGCTACAGTTTTACTTTTATATACCCATTAAATATTGTGTTCGGTTTGGGTCAGTTTCGTACATGATATTTTACAGACCAATGCGTCAACTATTCCTAGTAGCATGGAGAATATTGCATATTCAACCTTAGCTCTAAATATACTGTCCAGTGGTTCGGTGCACAGGCTACGACACACACCGTGTCCTCCCTCTGAAATCCTTCGCATTTTATCACACCTGTTTTAAAGCTGAGGTGTCTCTGCAGTGCCTTTGTGTAGGAGTGCTTAAAGCCTATCTGCTGTTTACGGCTCAAAAGCTCTCCATTTCTTAAAAGAAACAGAGACTCAAAGAGAAACCTGGCGATGCTGTGATTCCTCTGAATCATAAAGCTTTAAGAATTAAAACTGGAAATATGAGAGTTTCATTTCTTTGCTTAAAATACAGCAAGTATTACGAAGCTTAGAGTAAGTTCAACCAGGAGGACTACCTTCAAGCTTAGTCTGTTCATTATCTCCTCTCTGACTGTGTCTGTTCCTGCTTCCAACTCATCAGCTGACTGACCTTTTCAGTTAAGCCAATCAGATTTTGCCACAACCTCTTTGAGACAATCATTTTGTTGCCGTCAAATTTTTTAAAACGGTTCCTTTCTCTGCTGCTGTCATTTCAGTCAGATCGATGCAACCCTCCTCCTCTCCGGTCACCCCCCCGGTCATCCTTACAAGTACAGTCCATTTACCATTTACCATACAGCTTGCAAACAGTAATATTTCAGCTGTTACGTTTGTATACATATCTTGTTCTGAGCACCATGTAGTGGTCAGAGAAATAGTTGCAGCCCTTCTTTTCACTCGCCCCTCGATGTATGCACCTGTGATTGATTGGTGTGTGTGTTGGATGTTTGACCAAGAGTGGTCTAGTGCTCCTTGTGTGTCAGGTTATTGCGAGGCGAGCCTGATGAAGCCAGTGGCGAAACACGTGCTTCGCACACCTGCGCTCGTGAACGAGTGAGCTGATGAAGGGGACACAAGCCTTTCAGTGCGCGACGACTTATTCATGGTTTTTGCAGTATTTCTGCCTTGCGCAGTGAATTAACGGGATTCTTTCACAGCCAGGGAATGTCAGTGTAAATGACACAACAGCAGCTTAACTGCCATTATCAGCTGTTGTCAGAGGTGCAACCATGTTGGCATTTGCATACATTAGACTTAGTCAGCAGGGCTGTTTGCTCAGAGATAATGAAGCCAGCAGTGACTCTGGACACCTGTTAAGGCACATGGCAACCTAAAGCAGTTCCCCTACCTGACAGTTCTGCACCACATTTCAAGTGGAAATCAGCTGACAGTTTCAGCTGGAGGCCAGATGTTGCCGCACTGAATATTTGGATGGGTTACAACCAATGTTCCCTGCAGGTGTGCTGCAGATACAGCACTACAGATCTCAGATCCAGAACTGGGTTGGGTACACCAAGTCCTCCAAATTAAACAGCAAATTACACTGTTTGCCCTCTAGACTGACACATGTAAGGGCTTTCCGATCTGACAGCCCGATTACCAGGACGACCGTGTGTCCGTGCTCATTGAAAAGTAAAAGTCATCTGAGCATCATAGTACCCAGCATAAGCATGGTCGCGTAGCCAACTAACACTGCAGTAGGCCTGATTTGATAAAGGGTTAGGCTGTTGAAGCAGGGCCTCCCTGCAGGCAGAGACGTTCCACCTGAACGTCACGGTGAATGAACCAGCTTTGGATCAGCGGGCTGCCGCACTGTTTCCTGAAGTGCTCACTGGGTCACAGCACAAGCTGGATGTTCCATCGCCACTGGATCAATGGACTCCGCAAGACTCGGGAACTTTTCTCCCTCAGACACATTAACACTTTATTAAAGTCTTGCGTTTTATTTTGCACAGTCATATAGAAATGATCTATAATTTCCTTGTTTTATTTAGCTTGTTAGATCTTGCTCTTCCCTCCTGGACATTTCTGTGCTCCCTGCTTGCTGCAGTGGCACCTGAGCTTCCCCTCGGGGATCAGGAAAGTGCAGTCTTATCTTTAGATGGCGAACAGACTTTACATGACTGTACGGTAACGGTACACATTTGTAGCGCTTTACGCTTTACTACTATTATTACAGTGACTCAGTCATTTGTTCTGCTCTTTGGAAGAATCTCACTTCATTTGTTGAGGCAGCTAAATGACAAGTTTTTGTTCAAAGTGGAAATTGGTGCAACAATTCGGTTATTTCATTACGCTTCTAATCGGAGGGTAATAAAATGTTAAAATATGTGTTCTTCAATAAACTACAGAAGGTCCCAACAGCAGGTATCAAACCCAGATCTCCCAAACGGTCCATTACACCAACCATTCAACCACGCCTCAGCTCAAAGATGGCGACAGCGACGCCTCCTCGCCACGAGTCCCGAGCTGCGCGCTTCTATTTGACCTCTTAATTTTTTCTTCTCGAAAGCAGAGTTTTTAAATATTAGTAAAAACCCGCTGTGCGCCATACGTCCCGAGCCACAGCGCTGCTCTTTAGTTTGGAACAAACGGAATGCTGGCACTCCCAGATCAAGACTCCATGCTTGCTGTGGGCACAAACTGAATGCGTTTCAGCCGGAGGCCAGCTTCAGCACGTTCGTGTTGCCCACAATAAACATGAAGGCGATTTACCCATGAGTGCCGATATTCTGTCCGTTCGCAGTTAATAAAAAAGACAAGAGACTCGCACCAGAACAGACTGACAGGTGATGATGACGCTCAGATGACACCAAACGTGCACGCTTTTGTAAATCAGGAGGAGGGTTATCTATTGTATTAAGATACTGAAATGTGGAAACGGTAACAGGCCCCTATGGGCTTCCTTCCTCCTGTTTGACCTCAGGTGAAAACACTGTGTTTTTGGTTCCAGAACAGCTGATCAGAATCCGTTCCATCAGAGAGAGTATGTTCACTCTGAGCCAAGCGAAGTGGATCCACAGCGTTCTGCTTTATTTATATCAGCTACTTCGACAGATGTAGTCAAGTTAAACCCAGTCACTGGAATGCAGTTAAAGCCCGCCTGTTTGAAAAAAGCTCCCTTTCTCACCCCATCCTGCCGCTGTGGCCCGATCCTGCTCACTCAGAATATGATCTCCAATATTACAGGAATTATGTTCCATCAGCGTGACCAGCGTCACATCGCGAGTGATTATTCATTGATCCTACACGTCTCGAGCGTCGTGCCGATTTATACCACTCAAACTGAGATTACCAACATTTAGGCAGTCCTGAGCAACAAACTGATATCCAAGCAGGATTTAGATTGTGACATTAACGCACTTCCACACAGACGGAATCAATGAGGAAATGAAAGCGGTGTCTGGCTCTGGGAGAGGGAGGAGACAGAGCAAGTCAGGGAGCGAGCAGGTTAGGTTCCCAGAGTCGGTCACTGACGTTTCAGTCACCGCTCTTTTCTCGAACGGCCAACCCATCTCAGTGCTAACAAACTCCCGAGTTTACACGAAAACCTGCTTTCTGAAACTGGGCCCAGCTGACAGCAGCCGAGTTACCAGGCCGGTGATGCTGGCAGCACACATATTACTGGTCAGTTCGATGAAGCACAAAACTCCTTCAAATTAGGGACAACTAATATGTGGCTACAGAAAATATATAAAATATAAATCTATCTTTCCTTCCAGTAGCCATTTACTGCGCGGATAATGCAGATGTCTGTAGACCCGTTAGGTTAGTTAGCCCAATCAGCTGGTCTTCACTGCTATCCCCTGGCAGACCCATATGACAGAACTGCAGGAAGACCTTTTTTCCTCGGCATATTGCTCCCGACGTGACTTTTCACGGCCTGTTCATTGTTTGCAAGGGGCCATGGTATCCAGGTAACCTTAGTCCCACATGCCAGCAGACAACAGGAGCCGTTGGCGCTCCTTTCACTGGGGACTTTGTGTGTGTTCGAACACTTTCTCAAGTTGAAGCCGTTGCCTTATGAATAGCTGACCCCCGACCTCCGACCCTGCTCGCTCGACTTGCTCCGTTTTCATTGCAGTGAGCGCTTTAGCAGTCAGAGCGCCCCCTGCTGTCCGTAAGGGGCCTCTGTTTCAAACCCCACCTCCAGCCTTTGGGCCACGCCTCCTCATTTACATACAGCTTGAAAATCCAAATGGAAAAGATGAAATTTATTATGGAAAAGATAGAATTTTAAATGCTTAATGTCAAACGCCAAATGGTAAAGTGCAAATGCAAATGCAAAAAAAAAAATAAGGATTTTCATTTAAGCTTTTCCATTTCCCATTTGGAGTTTCATAATTGATGTTTACCTTTTTTTATTTCCATTGCCATTTTCAATTTCATCTTTACAATTTAAACTTTCACAGTTTGAGCATTTCCACTGAAGCTTTTGCTTTTTAAAGTTCAGTTTTTTCATTGTCACTTTACATTTTAATCTTCCTGTTTCGCTTCAAGTTTAATTATGGCTTGATTATTCCTAGTAGTGTAGTCAAATAATAATCTTTTTAATTTCATCTCTTTACATTTTCTATTGGACTTTTGATCTGAATTATGACCCAAAACGTCCTCCATAGCGTCCAGCGTCATCTGTTGCTGCATTCACTTACACTCGGACATCGGAGCTTCGCTCTAAATGTCGGACCAGTCGCACCTTCTAATATTGAATTAGATTGCCCAAAACTGGTGCGGCAGCTGGGATAACAAAGCACCTATTAGGGGTACAGCTGCCATCCCATGCCACCCTGTGGTTCTTCGAAATGACAAGTCGTCTCTACACTTTTGTTTTGGAAGTACACCGGTGCGTTTCCGCCGCTGGCTAACTGTAGCTAGCTTAACGCGGGTCAGCAGAGGCTGTTAGCGGGGTCAAAGGGCAGCGCGCAGACCGAACGCGCGGTCGTTGGCTTCGGCAGAGAAAGCGCGATGGCCCCGCTGAAGTTCTGCGCGAACATCTCCTGGCTGTTCGCGGAGCTCCCAGACTTCAGTCAGCGGATGTCCGCGGCCGCCTCGGCCGGCTTTCAGGCTGTGGAGGCCGCCTGGCTCTACGATTCGGACCTGCGGGAGCTTCAGAGGGCCAGAGAGGCTGCAGGGGTGGAGGTGATCCTCATCAACACCCCGCCGGGTAAACGCCAGCATGTCGTGCGGGAGACAGTGCCGCCGAAGGGCTGCTAATGATAGGCTAATGATTGGCTAATGGTGCGATGTGTGTGTTACAGGAGATGTTCAGGCAGGGGATCTTGGTCTCGGAGCAGTCCCTGGAAGAGAGGCCGAGTTCAGACAGGGTCTGGATCTGGCTCTGAAGTACGCAAGGGCTTTGGACTGCAGAAAGTGAGTCAAGAGCAGCTTCTGTACTGTTCCCACCCCAGGGGCGGATCTAGAAACCTGTCTATGGGGGGGGCAGGAGTGTTTGTACTGAGTTAGTATGTCCCCAGTGCAAAGGGCCCGGCTGCCATTCACCAACTCACACAGACAAAGGTCACACAGCGGGGGGGTGCAAGGCTTCCTGCACACCCCCAACAACAAGGCAGTTCACGGTGCGCTACATGATGTGGAACCACACACAACGCAAATGAGATTTAGTTTTAAAACAAACTAAAATAGAAGATTGAAAAAAGGTCAAATGGAATTAATCAGAAGAAATAGAAACTCAAATTAGAGTTCAGTGAAAGAGATTGGGGTTTGGGAATGTTCGCATATGTACATTTGCAGACCGAAGGCGCCGCTTCGGGGGCAATTTTTGGGCTTCAGTATCTTGCTCAGGGACGCTTCGGCACATGGCCCGGGGGAAGCCGGGATCGACCCGCCACAGCCGCCCACAGATCTGAGTGAACAGCAGGATTATGCCAGATTTATGTTGATAGGTGGCAGTTCCAGTGGTCCCGGTGGCAAACACCACCGTTTGAAGCCCACATTTAAAGGGATCTGGAGCGCTGCCGCAGGAAAAGAGCGCAGGCTTGACCCCAGAGCCAGCGTCCGCACCAAAAGTTCAAGCTCTAACGATGAGGCGCAGGGCAGAAAGGTGCACATGATGCTGGATTCCTGGGCACATCGTGGAAGCAGTGTGCCATCCTTTCCATGTCCCATTGTCAGGAGCATAACAACACACAGCAAACCTACAGAAAGCTGAACGCTGCCAGCGGAAGAAGTATACAGTGGAATAATGTGTTCGGAGACGAGGAAAAGGATGTAAAGCAGGTTCTCTCCTTTCTTTTAACTTTGCATTCGTGTGTTCGCCATGACTGTCTCAGGATCCACCTGATGGCGGGGAGGGTTCCCGAGGGCTCTCTCAGGACGGCGGTTGCCAGGGAGATGGAAGCCGTCTTCGTGCGGAACCTGAACTACGCCGCCGACATCCTCTCAAAGGTGGGTTCCCCTTTCTGTCCAACACGGCGGCGGGACACTGGAGACTAAAGCGACGTTGAAGCAAACGGAAGACGTTGAAGTGGGATTGTCCTGTTACACTACACTCGTTCCTGTTGTACTTACAGAAGCTGGTAGTATACTCATTTCCTGTAAATGTGTAAGAGACGCAGTGTGAGCCACTGTTGGCTGATGAAGCAACTTTAACATGTATGTAAACATTCCAAAGTGTAGCCACATCACTTTGTCTCTGAACAAAGTCTGTGATAAAATTAGTAAGCGTGAGTTAAAGGAATGACTTCCCCGGCGCCCCCCCCCCCCCCCACGCTTTGGCGTTTTCCCGTGTCTGTCCTGTGCGAATGGAACAGCTGTCCCCGTGCGACGCTCGGCTGTGAACTGTCACTGTTCCCCGCAGGAAGGAGTCACCGGTTTGATTGAGCCCATCAACACAAGGATTACAGATCCCAGGTATTTCCTGGACTCCCCGCATCAGGGTAAGACACTGAGTAGGAATTAATTGTGGGAAGTTTGTTCCCAAGAAAGGAATAAAATCATCCGTTTGTTTGGAGCTGGTATGGGTGTGCTGCGACAGACGTGGAGCAAGAGAGCCCCCGCTGCAGCGTTTGCCTAAAGCCCATCGCAGTCAAAGGCAGCAGCACCACAAACCTGTTCCAACGCCTGAAACCGAGACATCCGGCCGAGTATGCAAAATGCCAGTCTCTCCGAGACGAACAAACCTCAGCTCAATCGCAGCGAACTGCAGCCGAGTCCCCTTCACACGGCACCGCCGATGACAGGAAAGGGCCACGGGGCACGACAATCACTAAAGCGGTCACTTTGCACATACCCATACATACAGTGGAGAGGAAAGCAACATTTGCTTTAAGTTGTCTGCCGTTTGTACGTATTGCTTTTCTTAATAAGTAGGGGGGGGGAATCGGGAAAAAAATCGTAAATCGAATTTAAAAAAGTAAAATTGGAGATTTTATTTTTGGGTCCTATCGCCCAGCCCTAGTCGCCATGTTCTTCCACATACAGTGAGACACAGCAGTCATTTTGCCACCAGTACTAGATTTTGTAAAAAGCCCCTTGAATTTCCTCTTTAAAGTAAACAGCCTTAACTCGATGATGAGTGCAAACGTAAGGGCTTCAGGCGGGCCGAGGGGCCGATGCTGCACGGTAAGGCTATGCCAGAGTCGGATAAAGGTGGGTGCTGTTTCTAGCCCGTCTCTTGAAGAGCGAACGGTGATAATGTCTGGCTTCCGGTCATGCCCCACGTCTCAGCTCGTCTCTCTGTCTCTGCAGCGGCTGCCATTCTGGAGAAGGTGGGAAAGCCAAACCTCAGGCTGCAGATGGTGGGTGCCTTGGAGATGTGTCTGACCTGTAGAAATACAAGAGCCAACAAATAAGACTTAACGGATGTCTCAACCGTTTCAGGACGTCTTCCACTGGCAGATAATGGACGGAAACCTGACACAAAACATACACAAGTATTTGCCCATAGTTGGTGAGTGGGACAGGGAAACGTACAGCTGTTCCTGCGAGTGCTGTTCGGCTGCTAAAAGCTCCGCTGTGTTCGCCAGCTGCCCTCCAGCAGGGGCTGCTGAGCACTGACGCCGCTGCTGCGGGGGGGGGCAGGGGGCAGGGGGCCGCGAGCCGACGGGCCCGGTCAGCAGAGGTGGGGAGGCTTCACTGTGAAGGACAGCGGTCGCGTCAAAGCCAGAGGCAAAGGGCCGTGTTCGGGAACATTTCAAGCCACAGTGCACACCCAGTCCCGAGACAAACACTAGCACCGGAGTCCCCCAAATCCCATGTTCATGCGCAACGAGTGCGCAGGTAGGTCGGGCCGGCCGGCCAATCGCTTCGCTCCGTCTTATTTCAGGCCTCTTTTCTTTTTTCCTCTCTCAGCATTTGATTTGTTGAGTGCTGTCGAGATGTAAAGAGACTGGCTTCTGAAATCCGTTACCTGCCTCGGCTTGAACCAAAAAGAGACAGTTGTGTGCTTGCCTGCCCCCCCCCCCCCCTTTCCCTTTGGCTTGCAAGCGTCCTTCACCTTTTTCTTTGAGCTCATGTTGCCGCGGTGCCCTCAGCCGAGAGAACGTTAATAAATAAGATGTGGGCGGGGGGGGGGGGGGGGGGA